>JAGFPH010007587.1:0-17913 GCA_018207615.1 Philaenus spumarius | reverse complement strand
ATAGTTTTATACAGTTCTATTTAGAACTAAATTACGAAACTTTTTTAAACTTATGAAAAAAATTACAAAAAATGTTTACTACTTTTTATGTAGGCCTAAAGTTGAACTTTTTCCTTTCGTTACTGAACATTTTTTGTTTCTTGAGTCAATAACTTTTACAATTTTACATCAATAATTTTTTTTCTCTACAAAAAAGGTACAGAACACTTTTGAATTGGTACATAATTACTATATTTGGCGAATTTTTTAAAATATGCTTCCAAACACCAAAATGTCGTCAACAAATCAGTACGTTTATGCATATATTATCATAATCGTGTCGCGTTTGGTGTCATTTTATTTTAAACTAGGGGAGACCCCTGCGTGCTCCGCACGCCAACCCCCAATGGTACCTTATAAAAACATACGTTATGTTTTATTTATAATGCAGTTTAACCCATATGTCTAATTTAGATGGCAGTGAATTAAAATAAACAGTATATACCACAGCTGTGTTAGTTTAATAGCAGACAAATGTTTTGATTTTTACGTCTTTTTCACTCCATAAGATTAACATTGCATTTTTTTGGGTGCCCGTGGGTCAAAGCCCTAGAGGAAATACAAAAAACTAAGACATAGGTGCAAAACTACATTACCTAAGGAACATTTCCTGAAAATTTCATGGCTTAACTCTCTATAATTTGTCCGTACGGCGACCCACACACACACACACAGATTCTCAGTTTTATTTATAAGGATTTAAATAAGATTTCAAATACGACATTTAAATTTGTTAAAATTTGTGATTTATCAAATCAGCAATTGCTTCTAGACTCCCCAGTATTGAGTCATCTGCCTGCCCGGTCATCTGCCTGGCGCTTGTGAGTGGGCGTGTGAGAGTAAAGGGTCCCTAATCCGTCAGGTGCCACGGCTGGTGGAATTGGAATAGAGTATAGTACCTTAATTTAAACCACACAAAAGACATCTTCAAAATTCATAACTTATACGCCATAAGAAATGCACACTCACTCACACTCACGAATATCAAAAGAATCCCTAATATCTCTCATGAGTAACATTAAAAACTCTTTACATAATTAACTAAATAAACTTAAACATAAATAAATACAAAAAACTGTCAAATAGTGACAATAAAACAATAATAATATAAATACTAAGCAACGATACTGATCAGAATGTAAACAATACAACTGACGCAATAAAATGGACAGCTGAGTTTTACTATTCTATCTAATCTGTGTTATAGTAACTTGTTCCTTTGTTCTAAGCATAGATTAACACTTTCTAAGTAATACTATTTAACAACTTTGCCATAGACCAACATTTTTTGGTTTGATATCGATATTAGTAAGGTCCGTGTTTAATGGGTTTGATCACTTTGAACTGTTAAAATCGGTCTCAAACGAGACCTTCAACTCAACTCTTGAAGGGTTTTAAGAAGAATGTGTTGCGTAACATTTACAGATCCACCCAGTTTTCCAATATTCAATAGTAAACAAAATATGAATCAATTAATTGAATTTAATACCTTTTAAAACATCTATAATTAAAATAGCATCTAGAGAATTTCACATTCTGTAAATGCCATATTACGACTCGTTCGTATTGTTCCTTTAATTTATTGAGTTTCAAGTCCTTTCATAACCGTTCATGGCAATTAAATTCCTTCCAAGTACGCCCAGACAGACACAGAGACGGTTTTATGACGTCGAGGGCTGACGGTGAGGCGGTGCGTTTATATCCTCACCAAGGGTAACGCATTTTATTACCAGCTTTAAAGAAGGGGCTGTTTTATATACATAAATGTATGTATAACTTTTATGTGTTTCTACTACATGTATGATTCATTATAATACTAAAACGTGAGAGGGATTATGATATCGTCTACACTTTGGGATTTAAAATTGATAAAGTAAACAAGTCATGCGTGAAGATTTATAATGTAATTTAAACACATTACTGTTTTCATGTTTTGAAGATGATATGAATGTGTATTACTTTATAAAATTTTATGTCTCTATTGTATACAAAATTATTGTGATTCACGGAAAAGTTTTGGCCCTACTACGCATGAGTCACGATCCAGAAAACCTTTACCCCCACCACCACACCTCGATAGAAGTGCCTCTGTTCTAATCAAAATTCTGACCCTATTGCATATGCGAGTACGCGACCAGGTCAATGTTACCAGTGGAACCCTACATCGACATCTGTACTAATCGACATTTCCAAGAAAATTATCAGAGTGTAGACGAGGATCGTGCGGCTAAGGACGTTCGAGGACGTTGATTAGTGAGCGGTGCGAGCTGGGGATGGACCCCTTTCGTTTATTAATACAAAGTTCGGCATTTTGTATTTGGTTGAACACTAAAAATAACTTTAAACAAAGAAAATACAATGGTAGGTAATCTACGAGTCGTATCAGATAACGTTTACACGAATTTGAAGAATATATCGCAACAAAAGAAAACAAAATAATTTTAATTTTGTAGTTAGTTGACCGAGCGAAGCGAGGTCTCCGTTTTAGCTCGACCGTTCGGCATTTCGTCTGTGTGTTTGTCTCACGATTAAGGCCAAACGCCTTGACTGATTGTCATAATTTTTTGCATGAATATTCCTTATTAATAGGCCGAGCAATTTATATGTATGGTTTTTTCCATTTTTCATTTTTAACCCCTTAAATAAAATTAAAAAATGGCGGCCGCACCGTTTCTCTAAGTGTAAGCTTTTTTCCAAAGCCAGTTTGTGGCTTAACCGTAAGTCGAATTGTAAAACTATTAAAGTTTAATGGGTAACGTTTATTCTTTAGATATCTCCATAAAACCTTATAATTTTATGAAGAGAGAGAGAGCGCTACTTGCTGTCTTGCTCTTTTCTGCGCTACGTCAGTGGGCCGCTGTGACTGTGAGTGAGTTGTGGTTATTTCCTTACTGGCACACTATTTTTAACCTAAGCTCAAAACCATATTTTTTATTTCAACGAGCGAGGTCTACTGTTCACAGAACTACTAATAAAAAAAATATTGCAATCATTACTATCTGTGATAGGTAAAATGAGATTCATAAGGCATAACTTTTTATTGTATATTTTTGGATCCGTAATTTCTGGACGTTGTCTTGTCCTCCCATACCCTGAACTACTGTTTGAACTTAATTAGAACCATAAGACTGTTCAGATCACCTAAAATTTCTTCTGACGTTTGGCCCTTCAATTCCTTGATTTGGGGTGTAGGTACTAAAACAGGAACCCACGTCCAATGTCGTGACAAATTACAGAGACAAAAGTTACGTTAAGTAAAACGAAATCTTTTAAAACGAAGTTGAGCAAGATAAAATATCAGTTTGTTTTTTAGTATTCTCTCTTTGTTTTATAAAGTCATTTAACTTCAGGACTCATGTCACAGTCATGAGAATCTCAAAACAATATACACAAAATCCAGCATTTTGCAACATTTAAAACACACTTTTCACAGAGTGCTTTAATATCGCACTATTTAACCCTTTGGATCCCAGGGCGACGATCTATCGTCGATTAAAAAGTATGAGTAATAGATCGTCACCTGAGTGTTAAGCGAAAAGTCCTAAGCGCCGATCTATCGTCGCAAAGATTATTTCACTCTTATAATTATGTAAATAACTTTTTACATATAACTTGGACATTTTTGTGTACAAAACAATATAATATATTAGTGTAAGCCTTAATTTAATCATTACTAGGGGAGACCCCTGCGTGCTCCACACGCCCCCCCCCAACTCCCTGTTAAAACCCGTTGTGTGGTTGTGTGCCGTTGGAACCCGTTGTATAGTCAGCAAGGCTCAGGTCTACACTTTAATAAAAACCTAACCTAAAAATTGATTTAAAATTTGAAATAAACTGTCAATGAAAATATTAGAGACTACAGCTGATTACTGAATCAACAATAAACATTACAAAAATAAAAAGCCAATAGTTCAATTACACAGCAACAAATCAGACCTAAAACACACCAACAATAACATAACCTAAATCAAATCATCTGTTGACATTTGAGTAATTTTAAAGTAAACAACTTATTTATTTAAAACTCAATTAGTTTATCAGCTGTTTAAAATCAAATTACAGTATTTCCTATTTAGCCTAGTTGTAGCATAGGCTACTGAAGCATTTTTAAAACTCGGAATAAAACTAAAATAAAAGTGTAAATCAAATATTTAGCTTCACAGTGACTTAGAAATGGAAATTATCTTTTAAATAAAAAAAGAATCATCAAAATCGGTTAAGTATTAACTTTAGGAAGTGAGTGAACTAAAATCAGGAATTTTTTTAAATGTATAGAAGATAAGTGCTTATTGACATTTTTAAAACGATCTGACAGCTGTAATCTAACTGCGCAATTTAGTTGTTTGTTATTCGTCTATGATTTTGTTTACTGGTGAATTTAACATTAATTTTTCGATTTTTTAATGGTCTTTAGTACACCTAAGTCTATATTTGAGTTATTTAGTGATCTAGTTGTGAGTGTTAAACAATAATAATAATTAAATTTAGTGCTACTTGTAATAAATTGGTATAATGTTCGTGAACATACCAAGGTTGTTTACCACGCCTTTTTAGTGAGGTTAAAGTTTGTTTCTTAGTTTGTGTGTTTTCAAATTACATTTTATTTATTTAGTGCTACAGTTTTTGGTTTTAATATTATTAATTATATTTTAATTTGTAATAATAAAAATACTCACTATTAAAATGAACTCACTTTTCTAAGAATGTTTAGTTAGGTTAGGACTATGTTAATTTTTACTTTTTCATTTTGAGTCATAAAACCAGATATTATTTTTTAATCAAATGACTTGAAATTTTGTTCACTTAAGGAAAATAGTATAAGGATTCAATTTTTAATTGACAAATTAAATTAAATTTAATTAACACACAATTTACCACATAAAAATGTTTTAAAAAATATAATTGAAACATTCAAATTCGTAGGTTTTGTAGACAAATTAATTTGTAACCTTTTGATACCACAAACATTAAAATAGCTTCAATGCAAGGCAACTTATAATTTGTTTACCAAACCTCTTCCGTAACACATATTTTGGGGGATTTTTCAGCATATTTTAAAATAAACTGCATATGACATTTTTCCGACCAACCATATTTTTGGCCTGGGACCCAAAGGGTTAAATGGCTGAAATAGGTCGTTCTTGAACTTATACGATGTCTCCCAAGACGGCCTGACAGTTCACACACTACCGAATTGAGGAAATATGTATCAAGTAATTGTGTTTGCTGCTGCCCCTGTATCGGTATACTAACTGCAATACCGTGTTGAATGTAGATAGTATTCTTTATAACTGCAGGAGAACCAAGGCCTACATAATACAAACTAGTTACATTTTATAGTGTTTTCAATTATTTTTTATTTATTCTTACAGCAATATTAAAAACAGTCTAAGGATTTTTTGTAGAAAATGTACTTATCTACAAATTTATTAAGTTTCATAAATTATATTTTCTGTTTGCATTTATTTAAGACGTTTACAAATAGAATAAAATATTACAATTACGTATTAGAGTTTTTTCTTGCGCATACATTGTCACCTCTCGTAATATGGCCAGGTGGTGTGTTGTAAACTTTAGCCGTATTATTAGCGAATTTCCATAGGAAAAATGTGCTATTGCAGTGGCCCTTATGGTAAGACCCAAGGTCGGGAGTAGCAAATGAACACTGATCATGGTCCCCAGAACACGTTTTGGGGTGTCATTAAACATCATATATATATATATATATATATATATATATGCGTATGTACTCATTACAATCTGGACTGTTTTTCACAGTGAACAGTGCAATCTGGACTGTTTTCTGTCAATGTGGACGCCGTCCGAATTGAACAACTATATATATAGGGTGCCCCAAAAGTAAACAGCCAAACTTAAAGATATGGTTCTATGGGTCAAAATAAAGAGAAAATCAAGAATAAATTTTTTTTTTTTAAAAAAGCTTCGTTTTCCAGACATCCACCATTTTGTATTTTTAACAAAATAATTTATATTTAGAGAACGGTTTGACTGATTGAGTTCAAACTCTGCATTAAGTTTACCCAACAATGATCTATCTGCACAAAAATAATCGATTCTTTCCAATCATTCGTTTCAAAATGGCGGCTGTTTGAAAATTTCAAACCTAAATTACTCAAAAACCGTACATTTTAACCAAAAGTGTCAAGACAAATTTTTGTATGATGGTTTAACTGTCAAAACAATCTTATGAATGATAGTAATTAAGTTAAAGATAATGACAGCAGATGTACATACGATTTTGTTGTATTTACTGTGTTGGTATAGGATGCCGGGTTGATCAAACCCATTATTACACATAACTTAGCTATTTTTCATCGATTGTTTTGACAGTTTTACCATCCGATTATTTGTTTTTTTAAAGCCGGACATAGACATACATGTTGCTTTCTCACGCAACTCGATCTGGTTAGGCGTTTGGTTCTTAAAACTACTCTTTTGCTCGATTATAATCTACAACTACAAAACGTGTTATTTGGTCTTGAACAGTAGGCTATATAATTTATGTACTTGTGAAATTGTATGATATTTCTTCATATTCGAAGACTTAATTATTATTGAGATTAACATAAAAATGTTAAAACCCAAAAGATTTAATTACACTATTTCTTGTATGGCTTGTTCTATTAAAATCGGTTAGTTTGGTAAAGCAGGAAATAGACAGCTCACTTCCTCTTGCCATTCTATCAATTTGTTATACGATGTGTTTTAAAAGCAGTTTTTATTTTAATATCCTTTATTGTTATCAACTGTTTTTAACGTATTAAAATAATATAATATTGGTATATTGTGAAATTGGTATAATGATTCCTCGTACACAAAATCGTTATCGGTGCGATTTAAATAAATCTTAAAACTCAAAAATTAATTACAGGATTTATTAATATCATGCACTATCACAACTGTTTTGTGGATGAATCCGGTAATAGATAGGTACTCCCTCTCTTTACTCTACTTGTTATACGTTTGATCTTAATAGATTTAGGAGTTGATTTTAAATTTTACTAAACAAATTGCTGTTTAAAAAATAAAACAAAAACAATATACTAATTCCCACACACGTATGTTTAATAATCAAACCGTTTCAACGATAAAGTCGCCATCTACAGTGATACATGAGCTTCAACTAAAAACTTATAACTGATACATAAGCTAAAACTAAGAACTTATAAATCGATTTTTTTATAATTCCTTCGCACTCGTCAAGCTCAAAGTTTATTAAATTGCAATTTTGTTTAAATTATTGAAGATGTTGAGTAGTATTGAATAACAAGTCCTTTGATTGTAAGATTTTATCTTCTAAATCGATATTTTAATTTTACTAACGGACTACAGAAAAATTCTTTTACGTTTATGTCAGTAAACAATTATTCCAAAAGGATAAATATTTTGACTCTGATATGGGCGACTGAATTGTATGCAAAGACTGTATACCTCACATTTAATTATTGTTGACAAAATTATGTAGTTAGGCCGGCAATGGGATTACTATCAGGTAGAAATATGTTTAGAAATAGCTCAGTGTTTATAAGCTTTCTACCTTGTTTAGTTTATTATTTGTAGGTATTTAAACCAGCCAACTATTTTTACGATGGTTTGTTTATTTAGTTTTATTATTATTATTTATTTTTTTTTAATTACGTCAAAACGTTTCTGATAAGTTAATACATTTCTTGTAGTTATGAAACTTAAAAATTTCAGGACATTTTCTTTGTTGTACAATTATTTATTTGTTTATGTATTATAAGACTCCATACTGAGAGGGCAGGCAATGTAACCGCTTAGGGTTTTCGCCTTAAAAAAGATATATACTGAGAGGGGAATGGTTAAGGCTTTCATCTCTACCACGTGTTACCTCATTAAAAAAATGAAATAAAGTTTTATAAAATAACAATGAATAACATCATTTGGTTATATTTTTAAAATGTTGTTACAAGTAAAAATTAAAAAAGGCCTGTTTCATTCCAAAAAAGTTATTCAAAATATTTTATACAGGTTATTATTTTGTCTTATTTATTAAATTTTCTCTAATAGAGGCCTAGTCAATTAACGTTTTCACTCCTAAACTCTGAAAAATATATACGATTTTAATTAATTTACTGTAACAGTTTTGTATATTCAATTATTCAAAATCAGAAATATTTCAGCTGGGACGCTCAAGTATTTATATTGATATCAAGGGATAGTTATCACTAAACAGCCACTTAAAAGTCTACTAATTCTTCATAAAGCAAGAGAGCATTCATTTGAACCAAACCCTAAGTGAAAAATGTGAAAAAAAATATTCGCCTACTTATATTAAATATGTTTTACCCATACAAATTGGGTAGGTAACCCATTCCACTGTAAATATTAGTTGTTATAAGTTACCAAAAAGTTACGGTGCTGACAATTGACACATTGGTTCGATAGTGATAAAAAGAAACTGTAAACTACTCATGTTTCTATACAAATGGTATATTTAAAAAACAAAATTAAGGAGTCATAGTGGCAGTTCGTCTTTAGTGGCAAGTAATTTATCTTAAAATGCAAGTGGTTTATCTTCCTTTTATATCACATTTATTCACCCACTTTAATCATATTTGTGCAAAATGTTTATCCTTTGGTTTCATTAGGAAGTATAGGAATTAATACATGTTATTTTGTTTTGTTAAATTTTCCTCATTTTCTCCCCTTAAATGTAAGTTATAAAAATGCAAGTGCTTTACTCTTTATGTTTATTACTTTTTTTAAATACATTTGTCATTCCTTTTATTACAACACATACTCAGAAAACAAACAAGCAAGGTTTAGAAAAAACCCAAAATTTAGCGCACTTTAAAGAAAAAACTAACAAAAATACCGTTTGTGGAAATAAGAAATTTTTAGTAATACTTAAGCAAAAATAAATACAAACAAAAAAAACGAAAAAGGAAACAATATTACTTCTAAATCCTAATTCCGCAAGATAAACAAAAACAAAAATCAATAAATAACAAAAAAACAAAAAAAAGAAGGAATGAAATAATGCAGCTTCGTGGGTCTTCCTGTTTTGAAGCTCAAAAATACAAAATTTAAGTAAATGGAAAAAAAATCTGAGATGAAGGTGTAATCGGGAGCAGTTCATTTCTTAATAAGTTAAAATCAAATTAAAAATTAATGACACATTTTATAAATAAGAGAAATGGGTTAGATATTCTGTGATAATTGAAAATTTACATCTATAACATAAATGTAAATTATGTTAAATATACTATAAACATTTTCACTTTTGTAACATACAAATACTCACATATCATAATATAATGTAGTGCAACCTTCAACAAGTTGGGGCGTTATCTACGGAAGCGACTGTTGAACCCTGACTTGTCCAGAAATACAAAAAAAAACTTAGCTTCTAATTAATGATTTCTTAGGGAATACCAGGATCCAGGAATATTATGTATTTGGATTTTTCTAAAGGAAACAAATTACGCTAAAGACGGGTGTGTCAGCCATGCAATTCCCAAATCGTAATATTAAATAATGCTTGCGTAAAAGCCAGAAAGAAAGGTGTTTTTGGTTTAATAAAGAATAGACCTAAAGGAAAGGTGGAATAAGAAAATAACGAATTTTCAATATTATAGAAGTTAGTTAAAATCGTCAAGCTTAATTGTCATTTATTATAAAAGAAATAAAGTTAAGTAAATTTTAATCATAACAAGTTAAAAGGAAAGTTTTATAGGAAAATCAAAGAAAAGTTTAAATATTATTATAGGAAAAAGGGTAAGAGTTTTCACACCTTAGAGTCAAAATAAATAAGAAAATTTAATTTTTAAAGATTATAATAATTAAAGTTAAAGTAGTAGAGTATAATAATGTATGTACAACCCAGTATACCAAATAAATTTCGGGAAATAGTTAAAAAAAAAAACAGAAAAATCGTAACTTTTATAAGTCCCATAAAGAAAAACAAAGGAAAAGTAACAAAATGTCGGCTAGAACACAATTTCGCAAAGGACTACAGAATAGGAGAAAAGAAAATCGCGAGTTGGAAAAACTGGAAGACATTCCCAGAAAAGGTAACGAGAAAGGCACGTGCGGGCCCCGCGCAAGAACGCGAAGTCGTACGGACACCACTCCAATTCGTAAAAGAAGAGGAAAATTCAAGGAACCAGTAAAGCTCACTCACGGGAAAAATTAACAACGCCGCGAGAAGTTTAATACAAAAGAAGGAGAACAATAGTGGTTTTACAGCGATAACAGTCTAAATTGCACGCGGAATTAACGGCCAATCAGAAACGAGATATGGTAATGCCAACCTAATAGCGAAGTTCATTAACGAAAACAATAGAATAAAGTAGATAAAAAGTACAATAGAATAATAAAAATATCCTGGACAATTTATGGAAATTAAGGGAAACTATCTGGAGAAGAAAAACCCCGGAAAATCAAAATTAAAGAACAAGAAAAACGTAGTGTATCTAGTGGAAATAGGCACTATATAAGCGCGGTACACGATGTCCCGGGGACTTACTATTAATACTCTAAATAATTTCATACATTTGCAATGTAGTACTTGTCAATGTAGTAGTACTGTGGCTGGACTCTTCAATCTGTAGTCTCTTACATACATTGGACTTAGAACATTTTTACTATGTTTAACATAATGAAAAATTAATATCAGTTATAAATTATGAGTATTTACTACAAGTTAATACAGTTCAATAGTGAGAGAAGTTGCGATGTTCATCATTGATCAATATTAGTCAAATAATATTGAAACTAGAGGACTTCAGTGAAGTAGTAAATCGACTTCATTATTGGAACTTCAGGAACTAGACTGGCGAGCCTATAGGACATGAATTGTTAACAATGCTGGAACGGAACGAGCGAATCTCGGACACCAGGAAGACATCTCTAACCATCAATCACCTGTAATTCAGCCAAGTACAACTTTAAAATCAACTGGACTACAAAATAACAGCACGCTGTACAACTGCAATAGATTTCAGGAACGAGAGCAACTCAACCCTGCTAGCAAACCTGCAGCATCCAAACAACATCAGCACCGTTAAAGACGGCCAACTTAAGCGTTTCTAAAAGTTCTGTGAAAAGCGTAATTACGATACTGTCCTATATAAATTTGCCTGATTAGCTTCAATTAAATTTATTAAATATACTGGGTTAGGTATGATTATAAATAGATTGTTTTCTTGGTGTAAATTTTTAAATAAAAATCGTAATTAATTATATTAAAATAAACTAAATTCAAATAATAAAATAAATTGAGTATTTAAAGTTAATAAACGAATAAAATAAAATGAAGATAATTAAACTAACATAATTAAAATCAATTAAAATAGTAAATTTGTTCTGTCTTTATTAATTAATTAAGACGAATTGAAATTAAATTTATTTGGTCAAAAATTGTATTTGTTGGTATACCAAAAAAGAGAGAATATTTTGTATTGTGTTTTTTAGTTTTGAATAAATTGTTAATTATTATTTTACAGAATAAACAAGTTTTAGTTTTCACTTACCTATATTGTTTGCATATTACAATAGTTCCTAGTGTTTTAATTTTATTATAATCAAAGTGTTCATTATCAAAATATCCAAAGCACAAATAAAGTTATTTACAAGGTAATCCACTGTTCTCATTACCTTGAGGTGGATAATAAGTAAAATTAATTTCTTGTGTTCTAAACTGAGCTTAATTACGACTAGGCCTACTGGATGGTTAATTTTGAATAATTTTTTGGTCAAAATATTTAGACAGCTAAATATTATACAACCAGTTATAACACCTAGGCCAGACAAGAAAGATAGCCTATTTCTTCCAAAAGGTGATGTTAACTTATTCTGCAGCTATTATAGAGCAAAAGTGTTACAGAAAAATTTGCTCGCAAAGAGAGTGCTCTATAGTACGTTGTAGAACATATAATTAAATATGTAAAATATAATGTTTAGAGTATATGATCACCGTGTCTATTACGAGTTTTAAGCAGATTTTGACAATACTCTTACTGGTCATCGAATTGCACCACTCATCCATAAACTATAATAACTTCTATCGTATATTTTGGAAACGTTAACTTCAACCTAGACTCGCACATGCAATATTGTATTTTCAAACCCTCGCTTCGTTTTAGAATGATATTTATATCATTATACTTTTGCTTTGCGGAAAACGAAATAGTTGGCAACTTTAAGGCAGTCAGTGTTGCGGCGGGCTTGCAATCCGTTTTGAAGTTTATAAAGTTTGTTTTACTATGTGTATAGTTTTTTACTAATAGTTTCGTAATATTGGATGTGGATTTTGGAATTTGAGCTTATTTGGTTCAAATAATTTCGCAATATGTACAAAGATTAAAATAAAGTGTGTTTGAAGTTTAATTGTATAATTATAAACTCAATAAACAAATGATATAAAGTTGTAGGCTATTAAACTTCAAAATTGTTGGTTTTTACAAACAAATAATTATATCGGAGTCATATAATTTTGAAGTTTGGAATCTGCACGGATAAAATATAAAATATGATTAATGTGGTTTAGAATTAATGTATTTATAATGTTAGTCATTTAGGACAAACAAACTAAATATACAGCTTAATAAACTGAAAAATCGTCAATAATACCCATTAACAATTATCAAATTTGTTGGCTAATCATCTTCTCCAAATTACTTAAAAAATATACCATTTAATTTCTGTAGTTTAGTTAGAGAACCACGAGCATTCACGGACTTCAACGATCTCTGATCTACCTGGACAGCCTGTCGGTGATTTCGAATAGCTATCTACAACCTTAATGTAATAAAGTTGCCGCCTAAATAAAAGTGTAATGATAATTAATTATTATCGGGCGCGAACTTACCTGAAGTGTAGCGTTGAACTTATTCTTATTAGTTTACTACTTAACCCTATTCTCTACTGGTTTGCACGCTTGCAGCATTCACCATCAGTCAAAACTAGAAATATCAATCTTATTCAAGAAACTGGTAAGTATGTCCAAGTTAATATTTTGTATTGTCAATATGTATTAATTGTTATAGTTTTAACCCCTAAAATTTGCTTTGTTAGGCCTATGTCATAAGCCTAGTCTATGATTGAATTGGAGGTACCGGTACCTTTTAAAAAGAAAAGCATATGCCTTCTGTTACCATTCTGAAGGCTAAATCATAATAATAATTGTAGGTCTATAATTGCCTGTAATCTAGACATAATTATTATTGGCATGGTATACAAAACTTAATTTGAGTAGCCTACCAGTAATTGTGCTTTAGAAAATTGGCCATAAATAAGTGGTTAAATAATTTAGTAATAAAGGGTACTGACCATAGGCCCTAGGCTAATTAGATAAGGCGGTAATTAACAGAATAGCTTAACCACTCTTTTCATATATATGAGCAATTCACTGTAGGCCTAGTGTTCACTTAATATTAGATAGGCCGGCGTAAATTTACTATTCGACCCTTGGCTGATATTTTTGCAGATGGCGTTGTTTACATTCTAGTGATCAATGTTGAATACATGTAAACATACTGTGACTAAATACTGTAGGATAGAACTTTAGGCAATTTAAAAAAAAATATTCTTGCATTTCTGTTGCCGTAGGTTAGCCGATGGTTGAATAGTAATTTGCGCCGATAGGCTGGCTACATAGGTTTACAAAACGTCTCCCATGATGAATTATGATAGTAATAGGCTTTATTTTTTTTAGAATGTGTTTTAGTAGTTTTATTAACTGCAAATATCTACAAATTGTATGTTTGTGTTGATGATATTTTTATTTTTGTGCAATTTGTATAGTAATAAAATAGTAGGCCTATGTACTTAGGCCTAGCCTAATTAGGCCTATATTATTCCTACCGACTTCACACGTAGTATACAATTAGGTCTAGGCCTACATTATTTTTAGGGCATAAGTTGGAATGTAATCAGGTAATACTAGCCTACAAGCCTATGCCTTGTAGTCTATTATCTTCTAGCAGAAAAAAATTGGTGTTTAATTACATATATCCTGGTTCCTATAAGATAATTTGGCAACATTTTACAATACTAGGCCTACTGTAGGCCTACTTCTTCTAGCACACCTGAGTTTCAACCTAAATAAAAATCTACACTAAAAACAAACATGCAGTCTTTAGTCAGAGTATTTTTTCAGCTTGTCAACATATAAGTTTGTAGCACTTCTTACTTTCCTTAAAATAAGGACTTCCTATTTCAACAAGTTGTTGCGTCCTATAAGTTTACCAATAATTCATTAAGTTTTTGTGATAAATGTAGGCCTACTACTAAAGTGATTCTTTAGTTGTTCCAGTAAACATATTGGAATAGGGAAGTAAGGCAAATCATGTCATTTTACCTTGTTTACTAAAACCTTTTTGAAGTAGGTTAAAATTCATATGTATTTAACATGCCGTGGCGAAAGTTTATTTTTAAGGTTTTGTTTTTAAAATTTGTTGTTTATTATAGCCTATTTATATTTTATGTTTCCATTGATTTAATATATTTATAATAATATAATATTATAACAATAGGCCTATAATAGAATGCAATCACAATCTAAAGAATTTTCTTGCTTATAGGTTGGCACCTCTGCCGTAAAATGGTAAGGAGGTATGCTGTAAATTTTACCTGATAGGCCTAAGTAACAAGAGGAGAACACAGGGATTTTAAAAAGGTAAATAACAAAAATGTGTGATTTTGAAGGAAGGTTCTAGGTAGAGTTAGGTCTATTTTGGTTTGGTTTAGATTATCAAAGTAGGCCTATAGGAAATCTTTACAACAAATTTTTACCTACATAAGTTATGTAGCCTGTAACTTACAACCTGTAATTTATAATGAAGAATAGGTAAGTTATACAATAATAATAAAAATCTTTAGAATACATCAATAAAATGGTAGGTTAATTGTATGAGAAGATAATAGTGCATATTTTTTACTTAATAGATACAACACTATGAACTAGTAGCCTATGTCTGATATATTTTAATTGTGTAATTACGCTAATATTAACAGTGAGTTAGATTTTAAAATACAAACTAGAAAGCCAAACTTTAATAATGAAGCATAAAAAAAGAAATCTAGGCGGAACTTCACTATTCGACTCTAGGCTAATGAACAGAATTGCAAAAATAATAATAAAAAAAAAATACCTAAAAGGTTCTAACCTAACCTATTTAGTCACAGTATGTTAACCTGCATTTAACTGTAGAATGTAAAACAAGGTCGTTGTCTGTAAAAATATTAGGCTAGAGTCGAATAGTAAAGTTACGCCGAAATCTAAATTATTTAGTTACATCAGTTGTTTCTGCCGCTCGGATGGCCAGTGGTAGCCTACTGGCCAATATAAAAAAACCTTCAAATGCTCGGAAGGCCAGCAGCACTGGCCAAGAAACATATGTTGCACTTTAATAAATATATTTTTTTGTTGTGATGTTTGTAGAGTGCTAAGGCCTAGCAAGAACTATTGTTGAAAATTATTTCCGGAAATTAGGCAAATCAAAGACATTTAATTTAGCGGTTTGCCGGATGGCAAAACCAAAGACTGCGCTGTTTATAGCGATAGGCGAACTGGGAAAGAAAGGAAAAGAACCGTTTTCTTTTGTAAACCATGTTCAAACAATCCCGGACTCCATATCGGTAAATGATTTGAAAAATACCACAGCGAAAATTTTTTTAAAAGTGGGTTGAAATAAAAAACACAAAGTGTTTGCGTAAGTTGTAAATAAGTTATATGTGATTTTGGTATAATTAGTTAATTAAGCGCTATTTTCTCTTTTAACTCTAAACATATTATTTTGTTTAGTTCAGTATCTTATTTGTTTGTTTATATTAATAAAATAATTGTTAAAATGAAATCGGTTTTTGTTTAAAAAAATTTAAATACCCTCTGTAAAAATCACATTTATTTAAATGTCTGTGGTAAAAGTAATTCCGACCTAGTGGGAAGATGACGCCAAGATGGTTGCCGAACTGAGACGGAGAAACGAGTGACCAGTAGTACTGGACACTCGAGTGGCACAGACAACTTATATCAAAACATTGTCGCGCTGTCTACGACAAGGACGTGACCAGTATGACTGGCCAACCGAGCGCAAAGGGTTAAACTAAGATTACCTCCTATGTCCAGTAGGCCATGTACTAAATGCCATGTAGGCATTTAATGCTACGTATATGTATATTCTTCCGTGTAAAATGTAATGGATTTCAGTTACAGATAAAGTCAACACCATTTACCAAAAAATACTAAATTAAAATTAACATAACCAAACCAGTAATAAGACTAGATGAAAAATATTTATGGTTGTAGAAAATTTTGATCTTTTTCCTCATGAACTGACTAAATAACTAACTAACCTTACACACTAACTAATTAAAACAACTTTAGATTACAAATCGTTGTGTAGGTTAACAGTTTATGCCAAGTACCATAGTAAAATCCAGGATGATTACATTTTTAGACCTTGCTGTTGAACCCGTTGCTTTATATTTTGTTCAGGTTTATACTCTTTGTAGATTGGTAATGTTGTATTTTATAATATTTCTAAAGTAGTCATAGAAATGTTTAGATCAAATTCTGAACTTAAAAATGTCCATCTGATTGTTACCGAATTTTTGGTAACAATAATTAGACAAAGATTGACACTTGCCATCAAACTAAATTTTGTACTCTATCTAGTGAAACTGAAAGGCTCTACAGTTTTACTAACAGAGTGTGTTAAGAGTAAAGTCAAGTTAAGCTGTAATTAAGTTCTTTACCAAAAACTCCGTTAATAGGTTAGGTAGGACAGGTTATGTTATGTTTTCAAATACAGTAGGTTAAAAATATATAGAATAGTATGACGAGAAGGTGAAAAAGTTGTTTACCAGAAACTACATGAATAAGTTAGGTTAGTCAGGCTGTTTAATATCAAATTTGCTTACAATCTATGTACATACCTTACGCCATAATTATTATCTTACTTCTTAAATGTATAAATTACATCTGATAATAGTCTAAAGCTACATTTCATAAAGAGTTTAAAGAAGGCTAATATTGCACAAGATTGATGTAAATGTTAAGAAAATCTGTTGTTGGCCCTAAAAAATATATTTTAGCATTTATACTCATGGGGCTAGTACAAATCAACAATAAATTTGTTGAACTTTTGAGGAATATTGTCTAATAACTGCAGCTATTGTCACTTTTTCCACAACTACAAGGACAAAAGGGAATTTACATTTCTATTGGTTTTATGTATTTTTTTTTTTATAACACGTTCTCTACCACCATAGTAAAATTTGTCGGTACGCATTGATTAGCGTTGCATATATGTGACGGCCGGTTTCTATCCACAGACTGCTGTCGCAAATGTGCGACGCCTGGTCTAATTGAAATAGACTGACACCGCATATTTTTGGCAGTGTTATTTTGTTATTTAACTGCTAATTTTGAAGTACTAGTATATTTTAAAGACCTGATTTATTAGTATCAGTATGTAAGAAGGTCTGCTGGCTCATATGCGGTGCTTAGACTGTAATTTTGACGATTTAGAACGTGAAAACGTTAAGTTCTCATGAAAATTACCTCTTTCTCATGGTTGTTACAATTACAATTCTTTGTTGTTTTCCCGCCATTTTGTTTCGTGGGAATGCGAAGACCCGAAGTTCTCAGGAATCTTTCTCCCCCTTTCTCACGTAACAATTCCTGTGAATTCTGTTTTCCCGCCTTTGTAACTTTCAAAATACTTTGTTTTACTAACATTGCTTCAAAAAAACAGAGTCTAACAAAAAACTTATTATTTTTTTTGACATAGACTGAACGACACATATATACGACTTCAAAAACACTGAAAACAGTAAAAAAAAATAGTTATTGCTTGACATACCTTTTAGGTTATTAAAAAG
>JAGFPH010007586.1:35739-46350 GCA_018207615.1 Philaenus spumarius | reverse complement strand
CTAAAAAAAGTTGAAAAGTGTAAACCCCAACAAGCAATTTTATTAAGGGTCGGCTCTAGTAAAACAGAAAGCAACCTGCGACTCCAGCGTAGCGGCGGTAGGTTACGCGGACATTGCTCATCCTAAATCCATTTAAAACCCGAAATTGTTCAAATAGCGTTTTCAAAAAAATACCAAACTCTTGGGGACAAAATTCTTCATCCGAATGGCTTGATAATTTTTCGCTATAATTAATAGTTACATCGTAAAAAAATATTTAAAGTCACCCTATAGCGGCGGTAGGTTACACGGACATTGCTCAGCCTAAATCCATTTAAAACCCGCAATTGTTCAAATAGCGTTTTCAAAAAAATACCAAACTCTTGGGGACGAAATTCTTCATGCAAATGGCTTGGTACTTTTTCGCTATAACTAATAGTGACAACATAAAAAATTATTAAAAATTAATTTTTTAAATTGTTAATAAATATTAAACAAAACGTTTTTCTTAATTTTGGAAAAGCCATTTGCATGCGTATTGGCCATAGCTTTAAAATGACATATCGTTCATAATTATCCGATCAAAAATAAAGGAAAAATATGGATTTTAATTTAACATTGGTCTTATGGAGTGTCAACCAACATGGCCGACAGCTAGAGCCGACCCTTAAGTGGCCTTCACACGATGAGTATGCATATTGTTGATGTCGGGGTATTACGATGAGTATGCATATTGTTGATGTCGGGGTATTGACTGTGTAGAAAGATTGACTGATTGTCAATATGTAAAATATTCATAGGCTGGTTTAAAAAAATCAAAATATTTGCAAGATGACATTAACAATCTTGAGGGAGAGATTGACAATCTTACTAAGGTAGTGAAGGTAGATCACGGTAGTGAACCGTGATAGAGCGCATGAGAACAAATCTGTGTGTTATTATAGTTCATTTCACCTCAGCGTGAGGCAAATATAAATGACCGTAATAAAACCCTTACCCTCAGGCCTATTGTGCGACATCGGGGATGGGCACTTGTCGTCTGCCTTTGTATTAGAGTTATTGCTGTTTGTCCCAGTGCCATTATGCAAACTTTTTTAATTGAAAGAAAAACTTAAAACAAAATATATCATTCGCTGTGTTTTGATCGCGTGATTATTTTTATACCAAATATGAAGTAAATCGGTTGATTTTGGGGAAGGAAAAGTAAATAATTAAATCCTATGTGTTTTCAAATATTTTTTATCATCATGAATACGGAAATAAATTTACATTGAATAATGATGTTGAGTTTTATAAAAACCTCTTACTTACTACTGTACACAATAATCATCACCTTATAGTGGCCTGACATGCTTAACATTGTCGTTAATCAAACAATAACCAAGGCTTTATGTTTTGAATTGAAAACTCATAAAAAATACTTTACTCTTTATTTGGGCATTGGGCATTGAAAATTGACAACAAAATCAACCCAAGTATTATTAAATAAGCGTAAGTCCTTATAAGGGAATATATTAAATTTATATGGCACACCTACGTCATTGAAATAAATAAACTAATATTACTCTATTAGACTAATAACTTAATGAACCAATAAAGTAGCTATTTTTCACAAAACTAGATAGTTCAAAGAAATTTCAAGATTTCCGTTAAATATACTGTATTAGTCAAATTATATTAAATTTATAAATTAAATTAAAGATAAATAATAGACTATCATTAATGATGTACTTGTTTCGCCTGTCCCTAAATAGCCTATTAAAATTTTGTTTAGTGTGCAAGTAGCTAGAAGGAATAGCCTATGTTTAATTTTTATCCGTGCTATGTACTGCAATAAGATGTGTAATTTTATATTTTCGTGTAGCCCATGCTCTGTTTGTCTATAATATTAAGATGTATTTAATTTTAATTGTATTTTATGCTCGATGTATATAGAACAGTTATTTAATAGTTTTACTTAATGTCTATATTTTAATACTGCATTTAATTAACAAAAAAACTGTCAGGCCACTATAATGTGATGATTATTGTGTACAGTAGTAAGTAAGAGGTTTTTATAAAACTCAACATCATTATTCAATGTATATTTATTTCCGTATTCATGATGATAAAAAATATTTGAAAACACATAGGATTTAACTATTTACTTTGCCTTCCCCAAAATCAACCGATTTCCTTCATATTTGGTATAAAAATAATCACGCGATCAAAACACAGCGAATGATATATTTTGTTTTAAGTTTTTCTTTCAATTAAAAAAGTTTGCATAATGACACTGGGACAAACAGCAATAACTCTAATACAAAGGCAGTCGACAAGTGCCCATCCCCGATGTCGCACAATAGGCCTAAGGGTAAGGGTTTTATTACGGTCATTTGGTTTTGCCTCACGCTGAGGTGAAATGAACTATAGTAAATTTCCTTAGGGAAAATGAGTTATTCAGTGACTCTTATGGCAAGACCTAAGGTCGGGAGTAGTAAATGAGCACCGTTCATGGTCCCCAGAACACGTTTTGGGGTATCATTAAAAATGTTTATATATATACATGTATGTATGTGTTCGCACTCTGCATTTTACGTCCGAATTGGTCTAAATTTGGTACACACGTTCAGACGAGTTGTTAGCCGAAAATTTCCAACAAGCGGAAGCACTTTTTTGAAATTTTCGTACTAGAATGATTTTGTTTAGTTTACATGCAAAAATAAATAAAGGATATTATTTTGCACATTTGTTTTTTTGAAGTTATACTTCTTTGCGCCCGTTGTAATCGGGATGGGGTGTCGGTCGAGAAACCGCGTCACGCGTTAGGAGTAAAATCCGGAAAGTGCCTTTTTATACCTTTCTTCGTATATTCGTATACTTTCCTATACTTCAAAACGTCGGATTGATTTGAAACTTTGCACACTTATCAAGGACCGATGACAATGTAATATTAATTTTTTTGGGTGTAGTAAGTGAGCACTGATCATGGTCCACAGAACACGACGTGATTTTCACTCCCTCCAAAAAGTCAGATTGATTTGAAACTTTGCACACTTATCAAGGACCGATGACCATGCAATATTAATTTTGTTGGGTGTAGTAAGTGAGCACTGATCATGGTCCCCTGAACACATTTTCGGCAGTCATTAAAAATTTTATATGCAGGATGATTCACAACTTCACAACTTCTGCAGGATATGCAGAAACTTCGGGAGCTCATTCATTCCCCCAAAATCGATCAAAACGTAAAATACTATAAAAGTACCCGGTTAAAAGTAGGCCGACAGAAGGGATGTAAACTCAAAGAGAGTTTTTCCGCTCGGTGGAAACGAAGCAAGCGTGAGCTACCATATCCAAAAAAACTCGCATTTTTCTAAAAATTATCTTTTCACTAATAATAATAACTTATTTTTGTGGGTTTTTTGGCCGAAAAGGAGATTGTTTTTTTTTGAAAAATTATCAAAGCCTTTTTTCGAGCATCTATACAGGCCTAATTGACGTGGTGCAAATTTGTTCGAAATCGATCGAATAGCTATCTCTCTAGCTAATAATAATAATATTTATTAGTTAATCTCCTATTCAATATCACCTCTCCTACCCCTCCTACAATTATGAAGACACAGTGAATCTGTTTCTAATTTAAATATGTTTGTGAGAAAGTATGTGCCAGTTCCTGGTATTTGATGTTTTTTTAGCTTGCATTTAAATGGTAAGCAGTTTGTTCCAATTCGTTACTGTTTTAGTGAAATTACAAATTTCAAATACAACTATCATAACTAATTTGTGTGAACAGTTAGTAGCCTAATATAGATGAGTCGTGAGGCACACAATTATTGTTATTTTGTTTGTTTAAACCATTTTAGGTATTTTTTACCTAATATTTAATACTTATCTGAGTGTATAAAATATAATTTCTGTCAATCACTGCACAATTCATTTAGGAAAAGCAATATAATATATATTTCATGTTTTTTTTTTATAGCAATGATTACAAAACAATATTAGTAAAAGTTGTATCAAAATCGGATAATCAGTTTTTGAGTTAAACCGTTTTAAACAATACAAGCATGTTATGTAACATAACATTTAGGCCAAAACGATATTACTTCTAATAATACATTCTCTGATAAGTTGATAAATGACATGTGAGATAATAAAAGCATAGTGTAAACCACGCATGCGCACAAACTCAACTCGTACAGGAAACCAATTCCAGTATGGAGGAAACGAACAAGTGTAACAAGGTGTGAAAGACTCATTTCAAGCGGTATTGTTGTGTTACGTCACTGGCGCCATCGCGTCTTCGATAGGCCGGATCTGTGTCGGTTGAATTAGACACTGTGATTGCTTTTCTGAATTTCCATTGGTTCTTAGATGCTTTACTACTGTAGAAACTAAACTATATAATATTACGAACGGTAAGCAGGTCAGACGGTATGATTAAAATGAAAAACCGTTTTTTATTGATCATTTAAAAAAAAATCTGATGCAGTTTAGTCGTACGACTAACCGATGGCGAAATATTTGCGAAAAATCAAGATTGATACCGCTACTTTTTGAATTTGCACTTGTAGAAAGTATCGGCTGTGTACAATGAACACCGATCATGGTGCCCAGATCATGGTTTTGGGGCGTCATTAAAAATCTATACTGTATATATATAAAATCCAAATACCACTCATTAACGAAATCTCACGAAATCTCATTAACGACTGAACGGATTGGAATGAAATTTGGTATGTAGCTTCTTCTAGGGCCCTAGGTGCTCGCTAAGAAAGGGTTTTAAAAAAATTCGAAATTTTAGGGGGGGTCAAAGTTATTAAAAAAAAAATACCGAACGGATTGGAATGAAATTTGGTAGGTAGCTTCCTCTAGGGCCCTAGGTGCTCGCTAAGAAAGGTTTAAAACAATTCGAAAATTTAGTTGTGGTTCGGGGGGTCAAAGTTACTAAAAATCCCCATAAGAAATACATAGTGTAATATATTTATTGATATACAGGGTGGAACAAAGTTAGTGTTAAAAACTTTGGGAAATGGTTTTATGGGTCAAAATAAATAGAGAATCAAGAAAAATATTTTTTCGAAAAAGGCTTCAATTTCCAAATATCCGCCATTTTGTTTCTTTTACTAAATAATTAATTTCCAGAGAACGGTTTAACCGATTCAGTTCAAACTTGGCATGAAGTTTAACCTAACAATGATCTATCTTAAGAAAAATAAGCGATTATATCCAATCATGGGCTTAAAAATGGCGGCTGTTTTAAAATGTCAGACCTAAATTACTCAAAAACCGTACATTTTATCAAAAAGTGTCAAGAAACTTTTATTGCAGCCCTTTTGATTTCTTATCGGATGATTTAACTTTCAAAACAATCGGATGAAGAATAATAGTTAAGTTAAAGATAATGACAGCAAATGTACATACAATATTGCTGTGTTGCCTGTGTTGGTATAGGATGCCGGGTTGAATAAACCAATTATTACACATAACTTAACTATTATCCTTCATCCGATTGTTTTAACAGTTACACCAACCGATAGGGAATCAAAAGGGCTACAAAAAAAGTGTCTTGACATTTTTTTTTAAATGAACGGGTTTTGAGTAATTTAGGTTTGAAATACTCAAACAGCCGCCATTTTGAAATGCAAAATTAGATATAATCGCTTATTTGTCTTAAGATAGATCATTGTTAGGTTAAACTGCATGCCAAGTTTGACCTCAATCGGTTAAACCGTTTTCTAGATATTAATTATTTAGTAAAAGAAACAAAATGACGGATATTTGGAAAATAAAGCGTTCTTCGAAAAAATATTATTCTTGATTTTTTTACCCATAGAGCCATTTACCAAAGTTTTTAATTCTAACTTTGTTCCACCCTGTATATTTTTTGTTAACGTACATTTAACTTTGATTTGTCTATCCGTGCAAAGCCGGATCGGGCAGCTGGTTGTATATATATATTCGCACTCTAAGGCCGCACTTGAACGAGTTAGTTAGCCAAATAATCCGACAGGAAGTATTTTGATCGGAAGTAAAAATTATTTTTATGTTTCGTACTAGGCTACAATGAAGATTTTTAGGGGTTTATCCGAACAAATATATTTAGAAGATTATTCTGAACAATTTGTTTTTTACTCGACCTTATAGCCCGTCTGGTTTTCCTAAAATCTATCAAAACGTAAGATACCGTAAAAGAACCCCGTATTTGTCCATTGCGAGCGAAGCGAAGCAGTCCTTAATCCGAGGTAATTTGTAATCCTACACGCAGCAGCTATTAAGAGTCCTCCTGAGTAAACCAATTTCTGAAACCCTAAACCACATAAACTCAATTTTGGAAATTCGCTCAACTCACTTCAGCTGTTCAGCTCCGTGAATGAATCCTTATATATTATTTCTCAAAGGTTTTTTTTTTGTCACTAAGCTATATCTCCCTTAATTCTTCATCAAAATTAATTATTCAAGCATCATTTTAAAAGATTATGTTCCCCGCTATTGACGAAAAATACACAGCTTAAAATTCATGTTTTCGTTACAAAAATGCATTTAAAAAACTTTTATATTATACTGCATTTGGTTATTAATGACAGGCGCCATCTATTATCAACCTGACTAACTAACATCATCTAACAACATCTACTAACATGACAGCTGTTAGATTGTTTACATTCTACACTAGCTGGAAGCCGATCTACGATCTGGTTATGATCCCATCAGCTAAACTCTAGCTTTGTTTTATATCCCCGATAAAGCAAATTATAAAATTATCTTTAAAGATTATTTTATTAAAATATTTTAATAAATATGTTTAATTGATATGTTTTTATCGATTGACTATTAAAAAAAAATAAAAAAATTTAAGTATTTATCAGGTATGTAAGTGATAAACATACTCATTTACTCAATGTACAGTATTAAACATCATGGAAACTGCAAAGTATGTTAGGTTTGTGTTTAAATATTGTAAATGTATTTAAACATTGTTGTTTCTTTATAGTTTAACATACCCTAAATGAGTGTAAATACCATATAGGATTTTTTTTAGGTTAGGCCTATAACATTTCACAACTTAATTAATAAAGGGTAAGTTTTAGAAGCTGTTGTTGTTTAACGTCTGTGTTATATGATAGTACCTGGAGACCGAGCTAAAGCTCGATTATAAGCAGGGCTATGATTTCAATATTAAATATTGGATTATTGAGTTTTGAGGTTAGGCCTATAACATTAAACAACTAAATAAAGGGTATATACAACATTAGGCTTACCTGTAATAAAAATACAGTTTAAAGGATTAACCACAATCTCAACGCTATGCCTCAGAAATAAGTCAGGCCTAAATTAAAGTATTATTTCAATATCGATTTATTCCTAGGGCCTAGTTAGCTCACGTCAATAACTACTATTATTGCAAATTTCCGTGAACATCGTTTAGGTTAGGCCTATAACATTAAACAACTAAATAAAGGGTATGTTTATTATGTATTCGTTGCCATGGTAACTATAAATAGATACAACATTAGGCTTACCTCTAATAAAATATTCAGTTTAAAAGAAAGCAGATGATTATTGTAATGGCATTGAAAACATTTGCATCAGCTGTGCTTTGTATTGTTTAAAATGGACAAATTTCACTTTTTAATTTAATAAAAAGACGTAGAAAACGAATTTTCCCAGACTGGTGACCATTTCCAATCGATTTCTCGTGGCCAAAAGCCTAATATAAAATAAAAAAATCAAAAATCCTTAGACGGAGATTCCAGATCCATTTAGCAGACAAACAATTATCTCTCGCTTTAGAAGATAAGATTTATTAGTTGCTATGGTAACTACTGATACACATTAGGCCTACCACACAACTTTAAAGGAAACATCTGATTATGGTACTGGCATTGAAAACATTTATGCATCAGCTGTGCTGTGTATTTTAAATGGACAAATTATGCATCAGCTGTGCTGTGTATTTTAAATGGACAAATTTTACTTTTTAATTTGAGAAAAAGATGTAGAAAACGAGTTTTCCGGTATTTTTCAATAAGTCCAATTTTTGGGTAACAAATAACTTATGTACCAAATTACAAGGGAATCCTTAGAGCCGTTTTCGAAATTAAATTCTGCAAAAACATACAATTATTGCTCATTTAAGAATATAAGATTAAGATAAGCAAGTGTAATATGCCATACAGATCAATCTAATTAAACCAACGTAACTAAATAAACGCAATTTACTTAATTACAGTCCAATCAAATTAGCTCTGGAATAGCTTCGTTTCAGAAAAAAAAGTGGAACCAGCTCTGAATCGAGCTGAAAACGATTTTAACCGGCTCAGGACCAACCCCTCTACAATTCCTACAGTCGGTTAGGGGTGAGCGATAATAAGGGTGAAAATGGAAGAGGTTAAAAGGGGTAACTTTTTTAATCAACCACCAAAAAAATATTTATTGGTGCCACACTGTAGAATAGAAAAAATAAGAAAATTTCAAATTTAATTTACTTTGGTATAACCTCAAAATTTCGATTTAAATAAACATACATTTTTACGAAATTACCTATTTTTTTCTCGGTCAAAAATACTTTAATTTAAAAACTATTTGGGGAAAGTGTGTCTTTAAACGACCCAAAGAAGCTAAATGTTTTCGTTAAAAAAATTATTTGATTTTGCAATTTTTAAGTTTTTCGAAAAATATGAGGTCAAATTCAAAAAAATCGGTGAAGCAGGGTTTTTAATGTAAAAAGTTTATTTTGCACTCATTTTCTTCGTCGTTTTATCAACTTTATGGAAAAAATGTAATATATTTTTATCTAATTTTAAAATAACAAAAACAGGGAAAAAACTAAAATCTTAGATTTTGCAAAAACTTAAAATTACAATTTTATTTTAAATATTCAACAAAGCCACGGTTTTATAAATTCAGAGGCGAAAATTCCTCAAAAGTAACCCTTAATAGTTGAACTTAAATAAATAGTATAAATAATAATGCCAACCATCGGATAGTTTGGAAAAAAGATAAGGTACTCATAGAAAATGCAATGTAACAAAATTTAAGTATATTCTATTTTACAATGTACATGAGTATTTATCGTAAATGCCTATTATCCTATTCTACATGTTAAAATGGATTAATCCTAAATTAATGTTTAGTAAAATAATTTTTGTAACAAAATAATATTATAAGTCATACCGTAGTAATGAAATGATGAAGGACAAGTCCAAGGCCAAATAGAATGCTTAACTTACATGTTTCATCTATTAAATGTCGTGAATTCACAAGTATTAAAGAACACAATGTTTTATTTCATAAAAAATTTCCATTATTTTATGTTAAAATATTTAAAAAAGATGTTGAATAAAATGATGTCCAAAAAGAATTTATGATGTTGTTATATTGCAAAAGTTACATAGAAAACATTTTGAAAACATATGCCAAAAAGTTACATAATTCTTATATCTATAGCTTTGCAGCGATAAATATTTTGTGGGGTCGATTAAAAAGTTATCTCTTTTCCATAAAGTTGATAAAACGACGAAGAGAATGAGCCCAAAATCTAAATTTACAATAAAAACCCTGCTTCACCGATTTTTTGAATTTGACATTATATTTTTCAAAAATCTTAAAAGTCGCAAAATCGAATAATTATTAAAAAAAAAAATAGCTTATTTGAATTGTCAAAAGACACTTTCCCCAAACAGTTTTAAAATTCAAGTATTTTTGACCGAGAAAAAAAATTTTTGAGGTTATGTCAAAAAATTTTAATTTGAAAGTTTCTTATTTTTTCATACTCTACAGTTTGGCACCAATAAATGTTATTTTGGGGGGCAATTAAAAAAGTTTTTTCACCCCTACCATTTCAACCCTTATCGTTGTTTACCCCTAATCGACTGTAGGAATTGAAGCTGGGATAGGTCCTGAGCCGGTTAAAATCATTTTCAGCTCGATTTAGAGCTGTTTTCATTTTTTCCAGAAGAATCGTTAATTTGATTGGACTATTAAATCAATGTATTAAAGCGTGTAAGTAGGTCTACTCCTAACTTGCGAAACATTTGCATGGTCAGCTAGTAGAGTAATAATTATTACTATTCTTAAAAAAGTAAAAAAAAGCAATATTCAACAGTACCACAACTAAATAGTAAAATGTGCACTTATATTTTTTTAGGTTGGTATTCATGTAAAAAAGTATAGATAAAGTCTTTGAGTATGGTAAGGCCTTCTTTATTAAGATGCTGTTAATGTCTATAATCAAAGATAAAGGTACAGTAACTAGAAAACTATCCGAGCGCTGAGCTCGGGCTACAATTGAACTAACTTACAAAATGCATAACACTACGCATGCGCTTGAACCATCCATAATGACACGTCAAACGTCCTACAACTGCAAAGTCCGTTAATCATATACCGTATTGGACTGCAAGGTACATGGATGAAACAATGCGGCGATTCACTTCCGTTTCCGGTGTCCAGGTAGTTGATTACGGCCAGATGTGCGCATGGAAAGTGAGTAACACTCATTGCGCATGCTCAACTTTCTCATCGGTCAAGGTTCGTTGTTTAATTCGGTCATTTTGCAATAAGTATTGATCGTAAATCAAGGAGTGTGGTGTATCACGTCCCTACAGACGCGCTGTACAGTATGCAATGCTCAATGTCAATACTTAC
>JAGFPH010007585.1:41244-55251 GCA_018207615.1 Philaenus spumarius | reverse complement strand
TCACGAAGCTGAATATTATTGATAAATATTGTAGCGACGCTACAACAATTCCCCTAGCACCCGACGAGTGAGATATACCCGGCTGGATATATCTCGGATGTTGATGTCATCTTTGGCCTGTTGACGTGGCGAAGTGGCGATGGCGTGGTAAGGCGAAGTGGTGATGGCGTGGTAAGGCGAAGTGGCGTAGAAATTGAGAGAGAGAGTTATTACCGCAGAGATCAAGCTCACTGAAGATTGGTGCTGCTTCCTTGCTGGTACATTTCTAAAACATAAAAATACTAATATTAAAATACATACATACTAAACATGAAACATACATAGACATGAAATAAAATACAACAAAAAAAATGAAATAAAAATGCATGGCCCTTTTTATTATCAAATAGTCTAATTGTCCTGGGTCCATGTAATTGGGGAGATGGGGAAAATTATACGTGAGCCTTTTACGTCAAGTCCGTCCAGCTAAATGATTTTAAGATTACAATTTATGCAAGTTTGGGGGGAATGAAAAAGGGAAAAACACATAAATATATTTGGAAATTATTGGGTCATGCTTGGACGGCTCATTGTTCGTATAGTTTGTTCGCGTATAAAAGGGACAACACAGCACAGGGGTGACCATGCACATTTAATTACCGGGGAGCAAGTTTACACAGGTCTCTGAAGGAGAAAAATGAAAACATTAAAATTTTAAAATTTGAAGGGGGAGGCTAGCATGGCGCTTTTAATTGACGTTAATCGTGGAACAAACACATCACTGTAGTTTTGGGATGACACTTCCCACACACACTGGAGTTTCCATGTAGTCGAATGGCGAGGTGGGAGGGCGATGTCATCTGCTGGGGGACTAGGTCAGGGCGATGTCGTGATGGTTGTTCCTGGGAATGGATGGCGATGGCGTGATGGTTGTTCCTGGGAATGGATGGCGATGGCGTGATGGTTGTTCCTAGGAATGGATGGCGATGTCGTGCTGGTTGGTCCGGGAATGGGTGGTGTGGTCATCGTCCGCCTGGATGGGGTTGGTCCTCGGGTTGGTCCATCTGGTCAGCGGGTGCTGGGCGCAGATCGTCTGAATGGATTTTGGTGAGGCCGTCGTGCTGCCGTACCCAGTACGTGTTACCGCCAGCGTGCGTCTCCACTGGAAATGGGCCGTCCCACTTTGGAGCGAAACCGGCGTGAAAGTTGTCATGCGCGCGAGACAAAGGGTGCGATCGGCGCATAACTAAATCTCCTGGTTGAAATTTGCGGTTTTCCAGTGGAGTGACTTGTCCGTACTTCGTTTGGTAGTTTCGTTGCTGGCGGATTGCGGAGCTACGTAGTTGTTGCCGGGTCGGTTCGGTTTGTGACGGCGTCTTCCATTCTCCGGGACGCTTGAGGTTGTGCCCTAGCAACGCTTCGCTAGGGGAGATCCCGATTGCCGCATTCTTCCTAGTCCGTAAATTGAATAATACCGCGGGAAGATGTTTATCCCACCGAGTGTGGTCGTCGCCGTGAAGGTGTAGACGAAGACCGACCTTCAAACATTGGTTTCGTCGTTCGGTAGGATTCGCCCGCGGATGGTATACGGCGGTAGTCCAGTGAAGAATGTGCAGGTGATAGCAGAAACGTTGCCAGGCGAGGCTTTGGAATTGCGGTCCGTTGTCTGAGAGTATCGCGCGCGGATACCCCCATCGTGGAAAAAACTCGGTGTTGAGGACGCGCGTGATGTTGACTGTTTCGGACGATGACATGGCGAAGGCTTCTGTCCATCTGGTGAAAAGATCGGTTATCACCAGAATGAAACGTTTCTTCTTTGGGGATTGCGGATACGGCCCCATCAGATCGATTCCTAGCGTGTCGAATGGCGCGGTAGGTTGATGCGGACGTAGACGATCGGGGTTGTGGCGGCGGCTGCTTTTGATGGCGGAGCAGAGAAGGCAGTTCCGAACGAAGCGATCGACGTCTTTACGTATTCCCGACCAAGAATAATACCGGGAAATAGCTCGGAGCGTCTCGTCGCGGCCCGGGTGACCGGCTGTAGGCTCATCGTGGAAGTTAGTGAGAATTCTAGGTTTGAGCAGGTTGGGGACCAGGGTGGTCCACTTGCCGTTGGAATTGTGTTGCCAGGCACCGGAATTGTCCTGTCGGTGGTCCTGGTAGAAGTGTTCTTCCTTCGGCGTGCGGCTCTGCTTGTTTCGTAGATGTTCCCACTTTCTTGCCAGACTTGCGATGGCGGGGTCGTCGTGTTGGCCTTCTCTGACTTCGTCGTGGATTGTGTGTGGCATGGTGACGTTGGCCAGCGGATCTTCGGTGATTATTTGTTGCTTGCTCGTTGGTGGTAGCATTCGTGCAAAATCATGTACTTCGTCGGGAGCGGTCTCTTCTCCTGGATTTCTCGAAAGAGCGTCGGGAAATTCGTTGGCGCTTCCTGGGCAGTGTTCTACCGTAAATGAATACTCTTGTAGCAGCAATGACCAGCGAGTGAGTTTTGCCTTAGTGTCTCTCATTTTGTCTAACCACACTAGGCTGCGATTGTCGGTTTTTAAAGTAAAGGGTTTTCCTTCGAGGTATGGCCTGAATCTTTTTATGGCCCATACCACTGCGAGGCACTCCTGCTCATTGCTGTGGTAGCGCTTTTCTGTAGCATTTAGTTTCGCACTTGCCCAGGAAATAGTCTTCCTTTCACCGTCAGGTGTCTGTTGGTAAAGTACCGCTCCGATTCCGTATCCGCTGGCGTCCGTTTGTACTATGTAGGGTAGATGGTCATCCGGTCGAGCTAGGGGTGAAGGACTTCTTAGGGCGAGTTTGGTTTTTCTAAATGAGTCGTCGGCTTCCTTCGTCCATTTAAATTTTGTCGCTGATAAAAGGTTGGTCATGGGTGTCACGAGGGTCGAAAAATGTGGAATATATTCCCTCACCCAGTTACATAGCCCTAAGAAGCTTCGTAGTTCTCGCCGGGTCCGGGGTTGTTTCGCCGCTTGTATGGCCTCCAAGTGGTTCGTCTGCGGTCGATTCCCTTTGCTAGTGACCACATGGCCGAGGTAATCTAGTGTTTCCTTGCCTATGTGGCACTTCTCGATGGCGCAGGTCAATCCATGCATTGCCAATCGCTCTCATACGCGCTCTAAATGTTCGGCGTGCTCCTCCCATGTCTCGCTATATATTATGACGTCATCTAAGTAGGCTTTGCAGTATGTCATCTCGCAGCCTGCGAGGACGTCTTGGGACATGAGCCGTTGAAAAGAGCTCGGCGCATTTTTTAAACCGAAAGGCATGACTGTAAATTGGTAGCTCCCTCCATCGGGAGTGGAAAACGCCGTGTATTCCTTGGAGGCCTGGTCCATTGGGATTTGCCAATATCCGCTCTTTAAATCCAATGTCGTAAAAATGCTTGCCGTTCCTAGGTCTTTGAGGGCCTCTTGAATGACCGGCATCGGGTGCGCGCTGTCCTTTGTTATATTATTTAGTCGCCGGTAGTCGACGCAGAATCGCGGTTTCCCGTCCTTCTTCTCAACAATAACGACCGGCGAGCTGTAAGGTGACGTCGACGCCTCCACGATACCGTCCGCAAGCATTTCCCGTACTTGGTCACGAATTATTTGCCTCTTGGCGGGCGTGCATCGGTACGGCGCAAGTTTAAATGGTGTTGAGTCGGTGAGCTGGATTTCGTGTTTGGCCGACCTTGTCCTTCCCAATGGACCGTTGTGGTGAAATGAAGCGGTGTGTTTTTTTATTAAGTTCTCGAAAAGTTTTTGATGGTTTGCTGGTATGTTGTGTTGGAGGTCCTGGAGAGTCAATCGGTTCCCCGCTGGTTGATTCCGTCGTCTCGTAGTCCAATACGTGGTGTTTCGGCGTCCCTTGCCAAAGGTTACACATTCACGATTGAAGTCGAGCGTTGCTTCGTTCGTTACCAACCAGGGGTATCCTAGTAGCATTCCTTCATTTAATCTGTCGGCTACTAGGAAATCCACTTCCATTTCCTCTTGGGCTATTGCTATTCTGATAGCCAGCTGGCCTCGGATGGCTAAGCGTGAATCCTTTTGAGCCAGCTGGGCGTATCGCGGTCCTGATTTTAACTGTTGTTTTTGTTGGGGCGTGAGTAGGTCGAACCGGACGAAGTTCCTACTGGCTGCAGAGTCCAGTAGGGCTGTAGTTTCCCAGTCGTTAGTCGAGACTGGGATTCGTGGTACTTCCTCTCCGGTCGAATTAATGCCCCCGCTTAGTTCCGGGAGGTCGGTACGTCGGGCGCTCGTCCGGACCTCTTGTCGTTTCCCGCTGGCTCTGGCTTCTGTGCCATTGGTCTTGAATTTATTCGTGGGCAGTCTGCGTGCCAGTGGTATCCTGGACAGTGACGGCATTTCGGGAGCGATCTTCCTTGTGGCCGCATCATCGGCGGTCTATACTTCTCCTCTACTTTTGGTTGCTCCTTCTGAGCCCTGGTCGCAGTTCCCTTTGGTATCTCCTCGCTTAGATCGCGCTCTATTGTTGTCGCGATCTCAACTAGTTCGTCCATGTCCCGGATTTTGGCGGCACGCAGACGCGACTTAATTGGCGGTATTAGTAATTCGACGCAGGTGGCGGCGTTGGTTTCCGACGACGAGTATGGTGCTAACCGAGTGAAGAGCCGTATCTTCCTATACACGAATGCGCTTACGGGCTCGTTTGTTTGTTGGTGCTTGCCGTAAAGCTCTGCCATAAGTCCCGCGGTCGTTATTAGCGAGGCGAATTTAGCGATAAATCTACTTTTAAACTCGTCCCACCGTAGTTCGACGCCGCGGAACTGCTCTAGCCACTCTCGGGCCGTTCCCTTCAATTCGTTTTTTATTGTTGCGACGTATAAATGTATGGGCGTTCCGTTCTGTCGCATCGTTGTTTCCGCCGAGGTTAAATATGTCGCCGGATCTTGGGTCCCATCGCCGTGGAACGTCTGCAATGGCAATTGTTGGCTCATTGTCATCTGTGGTAATTTAATCATTGCGCCGAGTATCCTGAGTAAATCTTCGGTTGTCGTCGCGGAATCTACCGATGGTATCGGTGAACGAGCTGAAGACGGTCCCGCTTGTTCCGCGCACGGAGAACATGTATAACGAGTATCCGAAACCGTGTTGTCTTCCATGCCGACGCAAACTTTATGAAAGGTATGCCTGCAGACGACGCACGAAGTCATATTGTCGCTGTTTGAGCTGCAATCGGTAGCGAAGCACTGCCGACTTTGTTGCCGTGTTGTAGGCATTGTAGATTCTAGTAAAATTTAGAAAAACTAAAAAAAATATTTAAATTTATTAAAAAAAATAATTTCGATGCGTAAATTACTAGTTCTTTGAATTCGAATTCCTTGAATGTTTGATTTAATGGGCGCCACTGGGTGTTTCAACACTCCCAGAAGTGTGTGTATATGTTCGGTGAGCGGGTCGTGCTGTCCGTGAATTTCATCCGAAATTCATTAAAAAGCCCTACGCATTGGGCGCCACTCAACTTGTTGTCGCTCCGGGGATTGATGAAGTTAATTATGTACCGCGGCTAGAATTTATTCGGTGACAACAAGTATTACAAAAATAAAATATAAAAGTTTGCTTACTGTCTCGGCCCTGATAAGGACCGTATGTGGGACAGAATGTGCCTGAAGGGCGTTTTACTTTACTGTTGAAACTTGGACCTGAAAAGGACCATTTAGTGCCAGATAGGCCAACGTTCGTATGAATTATTATTTACTCTTAGGCCCTGATAAGGGCCGCTGAGCGATTGAAAGTTTGGCCAGAAGGGCGGAGTTTTTCAGGTGAAGCCTGCTAGGTATTCGAAGCGCTGCGTCGTTTCGTTGCGTTGCGTAGAATCCTTGCGAAGCACAGTAGCCCTAAGTAGGGTGCGCACTACCCGGTCACCAAGACGACTGCAATGTCTTGGATCGAGTGGCTACTGGACGAAGTCGGCCCTGAGAAGGACCGTGTATGCTTGAAGAGCGTAAATTTGTCGGGTGACACGTAGCCGGAGCTACGGCGGAGGTTCTAGCCGGACTAGCCTCTTTTCCGCGAACGGGTCTTCTTGTGTCTGCTGTATTGGTTGCGCTGATGTTGTAGCGATGGTGTGAATTAAAGAACCAGTAATTTGAATTTGAACATAACCGTTTATTGAATTGTACTTTGGCCCTATAGCAAGTCGGCAGTACTTCCTCCTCAGTTCGCTCGAAATCTTTGGCGTAAAACTCTCTCTATATATGCCTCGGCTGAGGACTTGGCACTCGGTGCGGGAGACTTCCCGGCTTCCTTCCTCACTGGCAGTCTAGGCTGGCTCAATGGTAGTTCACTTGTTGCTTGGAAGGCTGAAGCTGGCTTGGCTGGTGTTCGTTTGATGGTTGCAGTGAAGGTGTTGTCTTGGTCTCGGAGAGATCGAAGAAGATGAGATGAGATCTTGTTGTTGGCCTGGTGGTGAACGAAGATTCGATGATTTTGGACTCGAATCGGGCCGTATATATATTGTTCTCCAGCGAAAAGTAACATCTAAGTGCGAAAAGTAACACTTAGGGGAAACGTAGTCGACGAATTACAGAACGGCAAAGTTGCCGAGTTCCGAACCAGTGTAGAGTTTGGAAGCCTTGGCGAGTTCTTAAGTTTGCGGTTGCAAGTTCTTAAGTTCGCGTGGGGACTTAGAATATTTTCGACAGAAGCTACGCGGGAGATGGTAACTTTCCCGGGCGCAGTGCGATGAACGCCGAGAAAGTTTGAAGTCGTTGTTTCGGCCGTTTGTGCGATGATATATTTAGTTTTTGTTCGGCAAACGTTTCTACGTTTGCCACTAAATATATTACGTGACCGGGGAGCTGAATTTACTGGGGATTATTGAGATATAACGATCGATGTTTCGCGGGAGATCACCGATCAACTTTCCCGTAAGACAAGGTCTTGTCGGCGGGGAGAAGTTTTACGGTAGAAGTAAAGAAGCCGTTCGCAGTGAGGTCGTAGTGTCCTTGGCGGGAGAGCGTGTTCGCTTCCCAGACAGCTGCAGTGGTCGGAACGGTCCTTTGAGAAGTTTGTAGGGGAAACAATGCTAGTTGACTTTCTCGGAAGACGAGGTCTCGACTCCCGAGGAAAGTAGACGTAGATTCTGAAGCTTGCCGGGAGATATACGACGTGCCCTTGGCGGCCGAACGTGCCTACGTTCGCCAGACAGATGTTGTATCGTCCCGGGGACTTGTGGAGTGAAGCTCCGGGGAAATTTAGGCGAGTTTCCCGTAAAAGGCATTTACGGGAAAATCGCAAGACGCCGACTGATGTGGACCCTTTTGAGGGCCCAAAAGTTTGTTGTTGACTTTGGTTTTCTTGTCGCATTGATGTTGTTGGCCCTTTTGAGGGCCAAGAAATTTGTTGTGGAATTCCGTTTAGTGCTTCGACGTGTTGTCGGCCCTTTCGAGGGCCGAGAAGTTATTTCGGAAATTCCACTGGTTGTTTCGCTTTGGTTTTGGCCCTTTGCGGACCAAACATGATGGTAATTGTTACTTTCGCCGGAGTATATATACGTTGCCGGGGAAATCTCACGAAGCTGAATATTATTGATAAATATTGTAGCGACGCTACAACACTATGAATTTTTTAATACTTTTCAAAACATATTTTCGCTATCAATAATAATACAATAACGAACAAATTGTTTGACACCATGCATAACCATAAACATACACGAGTTTAAACATATTATATTGAACACTAAACAAACAATCTGAATTAAACTAAATACCATTAAAATATCACATTCGTAGCTTTATTTTGATATATAATTGTATATTTAAATACTAAAGAATATCTTATACTAATTAGGCCTATACATTTAAAATTACAAACTCTATTTGAACCAGTTTGTTACATCCTAAATTAACGCGGATGTTACAAAGTGATTCAAATATCTTTTCTACGACCCCCAGCTAATTTAAACCCTCGCTAAGAAAGGGTTAAAAGAAATTCGAAATTTTAGGGCGGTTTGGGGGGGGGTCAAAGGTACTAAAAATCCCTATAAGAACGAATTGGAATGAAATTTGGTACGTAGCTTCCTTTTAGGCTGTAGGTGCTCGCAACATTGTCAATGAAATTAAGTGAAAGTCAAAATTAGTAAAAACTATAAATTAAAACGATATATTTAAAGCTTTTTCATGTTAGATAGTAGTTTACAGGAATACAATTTTCAGTGCTTTCCTAAATAGCGTAGACGTTTTTTCATGACCACAGTAGGATACGCACGGGTATTCAACGAACACTTAAAAAGAATACAATTACGTCAAAAAGACTGAAAATACTAACAACCACGGGCAACGCCGTACGGGTCAGCTAGTATCGTATGTTATATTATTTTTTAAAGTAATAAATTCTTGTCATCAAAAATAGGATCGCGTGAAACACCCGTTATAGCTTAGTCAGCACGGGTACACAGCTAGTTAAATGACGCAGTGTAAACAATAATTACGGTTCCCTAAGCAGCTGTTTTCTTTCTCTTTTTGTTGCAGTGCCATCTAAACTATCAACAATTGCTAATGTCGTTTAGAGATCCATTACTGTGCGAAGTTCGTGGGGACCAGCAAACCCGTTTGACCAGCGACATGGGCCAGGATACTTTCTCCATAGCCAGAGTCAGTATTGCCGTCCTACATAGTATAGCCTACAGTATAAGCAGCTTTGTCCTGACCATCGATGTATAAACACACTGGATCGCTGGCTGCGTGTATTGAATACGGTCCGGCAGGCCTAGCCGCTTCCCCCACCACTGGTGGGACAGCAACAAGACGTGAAGCATTCAAAGCTAATTAATGCAACGCCCACAAATGTTTTAATTTATTTTGCTCAGCTTCAACAACGGCACCAAACATTATTTGTAAAATAATAATTTTAATTTCTAAACAATATTTAATTGTTATACAGTATGTAACACTTATTTTTATAGTAAACTAGTGGACCCAGCAATGCTTTGCTATTGCTTGATTTAATTTAAAGGGTAGTAAAGTTATACCATTGCATTACATTGCTTTTGAAAAAATAAACTGATTACAAATTTGATAGTAAAGTTGCTATGGTAATGAATGTAAACAAACATGTGTTACTAAGTATTTTATAAGAACAACTGATTTTGTGTCCATACAAAAGAGGCTGTTTAGTTTTTCCCAAATTTGAAACTTTTTCGGGAAACTTTTCAAATTTTTCTTTATATAAAAACCTAGTTTGGACTATTATGAACATTTTAAAACAAAACATAACCAAATTGGTCCAGCCGTTCTCAAGTGATGCGCTTACAAAGGAACAGCAATTCATTTTTATTATATAGATTAACAGTTTGTGTTTAAAATATTATTATTGTTGTTGGATAAGGTAAGGAAAAGTTTAGGGAAAAATAAACTGAACCAAAACCATAGTGAAAAACATGATCTGCATTAGCATTTTAAACCGCATTTTATTTACATAAAAGTATACCTATACATTACACTTTAAACATTGTTAAATAAAACAACTTTAGTAAGTTTTTGACGCACTCCAAAGCTTTGTAAATGTAGCTCGCGATGTTTTGAAATGTTAAAAAATTCCGTTAAAATGTATAATAATTTTATTCACTACTAGGGACTCGGCCCCTGATCGCTTCGCTCGCCAAACCCTGCAGTGACATATGGTGATGCCAATGCAAACTACAAAATCTCTAATTATGTTCATAACTTTAATATGTTTTTCCATTTTTCATTTTTGACCCCTCAAATAAAATAAAAATGGCGGCCGGACCAATTCTCTCAGTGTAAGCTTTTTTCCAAAGCCAGTTTGTGGCTTAACTGTAAGTCGAATTTAAAAACTAATATTTTGCGGGTAGCAAATTAGATTTTCAACAAAATTGTATTCTTGATTTTTTCCTGTATCTCAAACGGTAAGCTCACAAAATGACCGTAAACTTCAAATTTGTAAAAAAATAGTCCAAGTTTTTGTATTTCAACCATTTATTCAACACGTTTATTCTAAACCAATTCAAAAGTGTTCCATAGCTTTTTTGTAGATAAAGGTTCAAAGAATTCATATATGCCAGTTTTGCCAGTAAGAAAATTATTGAAGTAAAATTAACAAAGTGATTAGCTCAAAAAACAAACATATTTAGTAACGAAAGGAAAATGTTCAACATAAAAAGTAGTAAAAAGTTTTTGTAATTTTTTTCATAAATGTAAAAAAGTTTCGTAATTTAGTTCTAAAATAAAACTGTATAAAAATATTGATCAATTTCAAATTTCTTATTTTTAAAACACTGGTTTGTATGTTCTTCCTACAAGACTGCTAACAAAACTAGGCCTGTTTTGAATAGTAATTTAGGAATCCTCTGCCCAAAAATGACATATTATTATAAAAAAGTGTAGAGGATAAATCAAAGAATTGAACTGTATACAACAACAACAACAACGTGTATCACTGTCCATCTATCACGCTGCCCACCGTGGGTCTAGCCCACCAGTGGAGGGGGAAGCTCCACGCCGGCCGGCTCGTTTCTCGAACCTTTCAGACTACTCAGCGCGCAATCCAGTGTGTTTATACATCGATGGTCCTGACTGACTGAAGTAGAATCAACGTAGAGCGAAAACTCATTAAGATACAAATACGAAAATTTATAGGTCATAGACGCCCACTATAAGAAAGAATTTAGCAAAGTTTTACTTTCTCACTATACTATAGTATAGAGAAAGTATAGTGATTGCAAAAAAAAATCGATGTTGAGATTTTTGTGGAAATATTCGTTTTGGGACCCCCTGAGTCCAAAAAAGTGTTTTTTACAAAATGTCTGTCTGTATGTATGTATACAAAGCTAGAGCGAAAACTATTCGATCGATTTCAAACAAATTTGCACCAGACATGTCAAGTAGGCCTGTATAGATGCACGAAAAAAGGTTAACATTTTTATTAGTTAATCTCCTACTTAATCACCCCTCCTACAGTTATGAAGTCACAGTGAATCTGTTTAATAATTTAAATATGTTTGCGAGAACGTATGTGCCAGTTCCTGGTACTGTTTATTTATTTTAAAGTGAAAATTCTGATAAAACAGAACAAAAATCAACGAAAAATGATTAGCTTAGATGATCAACAGTGATTTTAGATTAGGTAAAAGCTAACAAAACGCTTACTGTATTATAAGTCAAACATCTGGTGTTACATATTGTATTGTTTCCTATAGTTAGTTGGTAATAGCAAAACATTTTAAATATTCGTTATTTCAATATGAATGGTGAAATTACAACGCACGCCGCAATTCGAATTATTGGGGATGTTAGTGTCTATTTCGATCTCTGTCTTACATCAGCTGTGTATAGGTCACAGCTGAGTCGTTATTTCCGTGAAAATATCAGTGTATACAATAATCTGTTTGCATTGGCTTTGCTGGGGTCGGTGTGCGAACAAAATCTCAGCAAAACACGTTTGTTGAATGCGTTTACATTCACTACCGTGGCGACCGACTTTGAAAATTTAGAATCAGCGAAGAATTATTCTTCACGACAACCAAAAGCAAACGCAAACAAAATGTGAACGAAAATTGTTATTGTATTATAAACGAATTAACCGATTCGGATCAAAAACTTAACACAATTTTAGGTTAGGCCTATATCGAACCAAAACATGTTTCATTACCATAGTAACCGACTTGGCAAATTTAGTATCAGGCAATAATTACAGTATTATTATTCTCAGCCGACAGTATTTTTAGGTTAGGTAAAAACATAGAAAAAACCTACTGTATTAATTCAAACATCTGGTGATAGATATTACATTTTTCCTTTAGTAGGCATTTTCAAAATTTGTTTGAAAGGTTGATTATTTAAATATAAATGGTAAAATTACAACGCACGTCGTAATTGAAATTATTAGGCATAGTGTCTTTTTCAATCTCTGTCGTAAATTATGTATAGGTCCCCGTTACCGCATCACTCTACCCTGATAAAAATGCCTCTGTTCTAAAATATCAGAGTACCTATGCAATAATCTGTTTGTATTTGCTTCGCAACGAGTCGCCACATAGGTTGGTGAGTGAGCAGGGGATGGAGCACCCTAGTGTCATACAGTACTGGTGTGAGTAGGAATAAGTTATGTGTCCGTATAGCCTACTTCATTCACTTCTGACACATAAATAATCACCCCCTAGAGATACATTGACTGAGCTTCTGGTTTCAATTATGGAAACTGTAACGAGATTGGTTGGATTTGGGAAAACACAGACTCTTTTAAGCTTTATGTGTTAGACACACTTATAAACAACATTTTTTACAATTTCATTTTTTTACTTTATGCTGGACTTTTATTGCAAGTTTGCACAAACTTTTCAAAATCAGCTTATCTGCCGTGCGTATAACTACATAGGATGTGTAAAATGCACTAGCTATATACCCATGACTTAGTCCGTGTGCAATAACGGCAAAAAAATACTTCAAAGCAAAACTATCAAATGTTTTTTGCATTTTTGGTCCCTTAGATCATGTCGAAGAAAAAAACATGAAAGTTTGTAGAGAATTAAATTTAAAATCGCTAACGTGACTTCATTTTTTTTATAAAACCTACCGTCAAAAAGCACAGCTGTTTAAAAATTCGGTAAACCAAAATTTTTACGAAAAATTCACACTTTTTGTGTTATAACTCCTAAACTATGCGACCGACATGTTCAGTGGCCATTTGAAAGAAATCGGCGGGCCGAATCCAACGAGTATCTCAAATTAAATAAATATACGCGCTACCGGTCTAAAGTTATAAGCAGAAACGTGCCCAGAAGAGGGCGAAATAGTCGTCTTCGGTCACCAATGACGTCACAACTTTTGAACGAATGGACTTTTTTGAATGCAAATCCTAAAATCTTCCCGAAGAAATGCTGCGTCTAACAGTTCAAAGCTTTATACGTTCAACCGTTCTTAGTTGATGCCATTGTATTATATTGTGTAGATTTACTTTATTTTGTGTTGCTAATTGCTATTGTTTTTATTATTTTGTTGTTGTTATGTGTTACTATTAAAGGTGTTGTACGATTGATTTTCTATTTTAAACCCAAAGTTTATAGTGATTCGTTAATTTTAAGTTTGTTGTTTTTCTTTCCAACTGATTTCAAGATTTGAATTAGTTTTATTTCCACGCTTATTGTTTTGCTTTGTTTACAGAGTTTGCATCAGTACAAAGCTGTTAGCAGCAACGCTATCGCCGATATCGCCAACATGTCGGACATGAACAGGTTCAAGAGAATTCTTGAGACGATTTTAGTGCCTAGAGTAGTCGGCTCTGAATCGCACGCAAATGTCAAAAAGGTAAAGAAATTTGTTTTTTTCGTTGTTCAAAATATATTGGAACAAAGTCGCTAAGAAACTGGAAGACCATGAATTCGAAGATATAATGAGCAATTTTTTAAATGTTTATATGAATGTGTCTGTTTAAAAATTAAAAATATTTCTTTTGTAGGCTATAAAGTATGTTTTTTTTTCAATAAAAGTTAAAAAGATATTTTCCAGATTTTACATGATCAAACAAATAAGCAATTATAAATATTCTTTATTTTTCAACTAATTATGAAGTTGCATCAGTTGGCTAAAAGAAAAAAAAAAACAAAACCATTTAAGATTGATTGATAAATACAAATATTACAATGTATAATCTAATAACATACGTTACAGTGTGCCCCAGGGGTCCTTTACTGTTTTTATTCTACATAAATGACCTGCCTTATAATATTGGGAAAGCAAAAACTGTCCTGTTTGCTGATGACACCACTGTAATGGCTTTTGGAAAGAATAAAATTAACCTAGAAAAGTCGGTTACTTTATCACTATAGCAGAAAATTGGTTTTGGCAAATGGTCTAAAACTGAAAAAAATTAAACTCGGTTAAACTTCAGTAGTAAACAATTAGAAGACAAAATTTCAATTAATAATTTAGAGTGTCCTCATTATTGTGTCCATTATTCAATAATAATGAGTGTCCTACCTGCAGTCGGACAAGTACAACGTATGTGATGTGGCCACAAACATTTTTATTATATTATATTAACGAGGAGT
>JAGFPH010007585.1:6253-22357 GCA_018207615.1 Philaenus spumarius | reverse complement strand
GACTGAGAATATCGTATGGCCAGCGGTACTGGCCATCCAAGCTGTGAAGATGTCTAATTCGATAATGTTCACAGCTGACTGAGAATATCGTATGGCCAGCCATATTAAAAATCCTACCAGAGTGCAAAGGGTTAAATACATCTGTTACAATGAATACTACAACTGGCCTACTAGGTTTTGGTGTAATCCGCAATAAAAACTGAAGTACGGCTGTGTCTGTGAACAGTGCATTTTAAGGTTAATCAATGTACCTTGTGGCAAATATTTCAAAACATTTAGGCTTATAGTTTAAGGCCTGTGACAGTTAAGGCAAAATCTAACACAATGTTATCTCAGCAGTTTATTTAAATAAACACTCTACAATCTATGGTATGAACATTCTTAATTTTGGACTATACCGTCAGTTTAAGAGTTTCTACTTGAGAAGGACGTAATTATTTGAATTTTGATTGAAGTGTCTCTATTTTAATACCAACAGTTTAAGCTAAGCCCTGTAACAAAGCTGTGGCGATTGTACAAAGTTTGAGCAGATTCTTTCAAATATAAAGATGGAAACTAGTGCGCAATCACTGGTCTTACGGCACAGTCTACGCCCAAAGGTGATCTAATTGATACAACTATGAAATTCAATTACTGTGATACAATATTTTAGTTGTTAAAAAAATATTAAACTTACAAACAAGATGTCTTGAAAATGTATCCATGTGTAGGCTGGGGACTTATATTATTGAGTGATTAGATCCACAACACAATACCAGGTTAGGAAACCTAACAAAATAAAAATTACCAGATATATTTTAAAATTCAGCCGACTTTTAAAATCACACATCAGGGCCCTGTTAAGTAGGTAGTAGTAGGCACTTTAAAATTTGGCCTATATGTCGGCACCAAATAGTTCCATATTAAATATAAGAGTTACCGTTTATAATACAGTAGAGTCCCACTATTGCAAACCCCACTATTGCAAACAGAGTTTAACATAAAAACAGGATAAATTAAAAAGACAGTCGCGAAAAAACGTATATTTATTGTTATACAAATAAATTTAATAGAGACATACATAGAGCCTAAGCTTGAAAACGCCTGAAACCAAATTGGAATGAAAGCGAGTTTTGTTTCCTTCACGTTTTCCATCCGTTTTGCGGGAAGGAAGCTACGGTAACAAGCTTCCGGTGAAACGAATACTGGGTCCTTCAGAAAAAAGGAAGGAAGGATTAGATACAACAGCTAGTGTTGTTGCCACCTGCTAGTTGCTTTCATCCGTTTTTATTCTCCGTTTTCGTTATCTCGAAGGAATTTTATTTTTTTTCTCGACGATGCTATACTAACGGACAGACTGCGGGATGACAAAATGATAACTCGAACAACCTATCCCATCCCTTCTGTTTTTAGAAGAAAACGGAATCGTAGTTCAACGGAAGGAAAAAACGGATGGTGTATACCTACACTAAGGTGAGGTCATGAGCATTTGCCTCGTCTACGTGTTATATGAGTTCAGTTTGAGCGTTCACCTCCACCTCCCTTTCCTCCGAGCCGATCAACGCTGTATAGAACTGACACGATGTTCCCACACTTAATTTACGCCTTAACAAGTAAATAGGTTGATATTATTAATGAAATCCGCCTATTCCAAATTTCCGCTAAACTGAACAGTGTTTGGCCCCAATTAGTTCGGAATAGCGGACTCTACTGTTTTCTCTTTCTTTTCGTCGTACAAAACGACAGCCAATTCGGCTATTCAGCCATTATAGAGTTTCTTTTCAGGATTCCCTTTGTCATATTACAAAAGCACTTACACTCCCATAATATTTTTAAGAAACTTTTGACTCGTGAGTCGTGATTACATTCCATAATATCCTGGTGTATGTCAGCCTCAAGGGCTTATTGTGCTCCCGCATAATGGATGGCAAACCCCTAATTACCCCTGTCAATGTCCATAAGCTCAGTACACCTAGCACTAGGTTGTCCTGGGGGATGTTTTGTCCTTTGGTTAGTGATCCAAAGGTTTCATAACTCACTTCTGCAGGCCATATTATCTGCATTTTGGCCCATGCTCGGCGTAAGGATGTCGGATACAATTTGCCTAGAAGCGAGAGTTTGCTCCTCCATATCCTTCCGTGCTCCGAGTCTTGCTCAATCATCGATAATGGATGCGTTAATTGTCGGGAAGGGATGTTTACTTATCTATCTGTGTAATACAGGGTCGTATAAAGCGTTTGTTTAAAAAATTAGCTTTTCGTTCGATAAGATTCTACTCTCTATTTGAACAAATGTTATAAGTTCCATTTTAATTTTGTTCTAACTTTGTGTAATTTTCCCGCAACTCCAATATTGTGCTTTGAACTTGAAAGTAATTAAGAGTTTATTACATTAGAAGCTTGTCTGAGGTTATAATACAACATTACTACGAGACATTTGCCCACAACTATACTTAATCATAACTTGCCTTCAATATATTGTCAAGATTTTTATGCATCTACAGTTTTCAGATGAAGGGAAAAGTTTACAATAAGGATTGCAAAATATTTTTACAAAAAGCTAATCGATGGCACTGCTATCTGTAACCTCTTTTTTTCCAGTAGGTTATGTTTTTGTTGGTAATATTTAATCCCACAAAAATGTAAATATGAAAATACGGCCAAGTCCATTGACCAGCAGAACAGATCAGTTTACCCTCTCTCTAATACCTAAGGCACACTTGATGCAAATGGGCGTGGGATGGTGCGACCTAGCGTTGATAGTCTCATATTTCCGCCCCTGCCAAGATGGGTAGTACCTATTTGTTCAAATTTATGTATGTTTAAAAAATTGTAACTGTGGGTTAAGTCTAAGAAAGGACCTAATGCTCCTAACTTCGCCCAAAATAAAGTCTATTCTATTCCATGTACATTTTTATATATCAAATTATAGATAAAAATATCTTTTAATGGTTTTCGATTTCATATTGATAAATCAAACTGTTTGATAAGATATTAGGCCTACTATCTTAAAATAGTTCTCTAATATGTTCCAAAATGTAAATATCCTTTCATAAAATTGTTGGCCTATTTGTTAAAATTTAGTATTTATATTCATTTTTATAAATCTATTTAAAGATAAAAATATTATCTTAATTGCTTTTTATTTCATATTGATAAATAAAACTCTTTAAAATATGTCACTATTTATAACGTTAGGCGTTATAAAAATAAAAATTGTGAATAAACTTGTTAAAAAAAAATGATGTCGAAAATTTCCAATAAAATTTAAAAAAAATTTCAAATTAATAAAAAGATTATATGTGGATTATGCCTTGCTTAATACTATTCACTTCCAATAAAAAAACACTCTCTGTTCAATCTACCTTACTTCAAATTAAAAATTAACACTTAACCTCAAAAAAAATAACCTTGTTTACTTTTGAAAATCCATTAATATTCCACAGATAATTCAATCTATGTGTTATCATGATTTATAAAAACATTCTACTATACCAATTTGATTTACCGGGGTGTGTTTCTTGCTGCAAAAGTACTCGCTACGAGGACATCGTGGGTATCAATGAAATTCAAAGCATTGTGACGAATAACTAAGTTCTTTACTTACTCATCCTCAATAAATCTTTATACAAGAAAAAATTTATCAATAACATATGAGTTACAAAGCATAATCTAGAACATATAATTTGAAATGTAATAAAATAATTTTAAAAAATGAGATGCAGATTGAATTTAGAATAAAAACTGTTTAAAGAAATTGAAATTAAATTGCAGACTGAAAATTATTAAATATTATGGCCATCAACGTTTAAAATTGTCCAAAAAGTCCTATATATACCTAGGCTTTCTTTCATAATTAAAGATTACTTGCGTAACACAAGAAATTCTGCGCTGCGTAAATTGAAGTCACATGGTTACCAACAGTTAAGTTCCAAAAACTCAATAATTACCCGATAAATTACAACGCCGAAGCGTACAATGATGGTACACTGTTAGAAGTCTACATTACTTCATAATTTAACACCTCCTTCAACAAAAAATTCCACATTTCTTATCAGTGGCGGCTGGTGAGTTATTAACTTGGTGGTTGCAATTATGTGGAGAGAATTTCTAGGGGTTTGGGGGTATGGAATATGAACACAATTAATTTAACACATTATTTTAGATGAGGAATTACATGTGGAATTACACGTTTTTGTCTTAATTACACCAACATTTTTAACTTAATCCATTAAAATGGTTTGGTTACCATTACGAACAAGTGAAAAATGTTTAGCTTTCAGTTAAGGGTGTACTAGCCTACAATAAAATAGTAAATAAACTGAAAATAACAATTTAAATCATGCATGAATTAACATAGAGTTCAGGCACATTATATGTTTAAATATTACTAACCTCATTTAAAAAGAAAGTTCATCCGTCTGTTCTTCAGAAGGGTAAACTTAACAGAATTTTAATTTTATAATAATCATAACCTGAACACAGCATTAAAATAATCGGATTTATGATCTCGCCCCATATCCTATTTAGAAGCTTGGCCTATCCTTTTTTGTTGAAAAACTATTATTTGAATTGTATGGATGTTTGAAAATAGATTTGGGATAATGGGTTCAAACATTTTGATAATAGGTTGTGGAATATCATTAAAATTATAATCAAATCACAAATGGCACAAATATTAATTATGAAAATAATATTAAAAGCTTTTGATTGGCGTCTAATCAACACTACACTCTTTGTCTAGGCCCACTCAATTGCTACAACTTATGAAGAATAATGTAAAAAGCACTATTGTAATGCAATCCAGACTAAAGACATACAGACTAAAATATATTAACACAATCTAAAACAAATAACACCAAACACAGCTAGCCAAAATACGAGAACAAAACTAACAACACATAACCTCAAAATGTCTAGCATTATTCACGAAACAAAACATGAAATATGAACATCAAGGCATTATGGCGGGCAAAACCTAGCGCCCCGGTGGCTTGTTGCAGAACTTTAGTGCACCTGAAGGCTTTATGTGAGTTGCCATAGCAACTCGTTAGTTACAAATCCCCACCAGTTTCAATGCTAATAACTGTATTGTGTATTCGGCTCTGGTTGCAGAAGCAGTGCGTTCCCAGACGCTGTGCGCGAAGGTTGGGTTGATGTTCTTCGGCTTTTTAACCGTTTGGGGGCATTCTTGGCCGTAAATTTTGGATTAAAATGAGGTTGATATTGATAATGCACTGATATTTAAAGAAATATTAATGTGATTAATTATTTGTTTTCTTTCTTGGGGGTTGTGCAACCAAACAACCTTACAAGGAGCCGCCACTGTTTCTTACTGAATTTACAATTCACACCAAGCCAGCTACACTTGTTCAACAGACATTTTTTCCAGAGAAGCTTCTCAAGACCAAGACGTACAACGCCTCCTGGAGTTATTCACCGTTTACCATTGCCGTGATCCAGTTCAAGTTTATGTTCTGTATCACCATAGACGCTTATATTGTTATAATTTTTTTATATGTAATATAGTTCTTTTCACAATTATTTCTCTTTTAATATGTTATGTGACCTTAACACTATTTTAGACTGTTCTTTTTATACGCACTGCTGTTTTTTTCCATGTTCGAATTTTTTACACAAGTATATAACGCACTTTTGTTTACCAATGTTTTTTCTCTGTTCATTAAAATTTAAGTCTGCTCTTTTAATTTTATATTATAGTCTGCTTGTATTATTTTTATCTTTACATTTATTAATTTATTAAAATTTACATTTTTGCGTCTCTAATTAATTTACATAGTATGTATATACAATTCATTAAATTTTGATTACTGAATCTTGCATCTCTTTAGTTGCTAGACCATCATTCTTTGTTTTAGACGTTATGTTAATTTACTTGTTTCATTTTAATCCTCCGTCACACTGTAAAATGTAGATATAATTTTATAATTGCTTTGGCCTATTTGTTAATTTATATAGTTTTTAATCGTGGCTCACATCACAAATTACTGAATCCATTTTCACCTACTCAATGAAACGTTCTAGGTCCATATTTTCATCAAACTAATTTCACGTAGATTGTTGGATAGGACGTGACTGCAAATGTGCACTGTTCTATAGCAAGTTGAGCACACTACCATGTATCGCTATAGAGGAAATTTTGTTATAAATTTAATTAGCTTCAAAAAAATATATATATTACAACGAAAAGCTTGTTTTTCTGGAAACGTTCCGCTACTTTGTTGGGAACGCCAAGCTCTGTTGCAAAATAAATTACTATCACCTACTGGGAGACAATGGCTACTCTTTCCTGTTCGCCTAGGTGAAGCAACTTGTTGCCAAATATTTAATTTACTAAATATTTTGACAAAAAAAAATTATATTTAACTCCCAGTAATTTAACACACTAGCTCAATTAAACTGACTCTTTTTTACTTTCTGTAAACCTCAGAGTTGTAAGTACACTGGAACTAACCTTGTAACGTGAATTATCTGTGCGTTAGTTTAACTTATAATTTAGCCAAGTTCTAATATCTGAATACATGGGATACACTAATGGATGTGCGAGACAGGTAACATAAAATCAAATTAATTCTGTTCTGCAAAATAAAAACTTTGAATTTATTACTTCTAAATTCAAACAGAAATTTAAAAAAACTGAAACACAAAATATTTCAATTCTTTGGTAATTTTTACCTTACACAATAAATTCCAAAATAATTAACTTAATCTAAAATGGCAGAACTTTCTATGAATTTACTTACTTTGAAAATTGCTTTTATTCTATTTATAATGTTAATTAATTAAATCTTTTTATTATTAAATATTATTATTTTTAAACTTTTACTTTAATCAAATTTTAATTTAATTTAATGAATGCAACTTGATACACCACAAGATTAATAAAATATCTAACCCAGTATAATAAATAAATTTAATGAATTTACTCAGGCAAAATCTTAGGGAAAATCTGCAACGTATTTTCGCTTTTCACAGACCTTATAAGTTGTAGCTGTATGTCCTTCGACTGGAGGTACTAAGTCACAAGTTGTCAGGTGCCTGTGAATTACAGATGTTTTCTTTCTGGAAGTTGGCAGATGGTCCTAGGTCCGTTCGTCTGGTTATCCCACGATGTCTAGAAGCTCAATCACGATTTTTGTAAAAAAGAAAAGACCGAGAGTCGCTGGGTACCCTGTATTTATACCCAGTTTCCCTCCGAATCAGGTATGGCCTTGCTGGTATTTTGCACCCTTTTGTCGCATCCTCCAATTTGCAATTTATAAAAGATTTTGTTTTCCTTTGCTATAGTATTAATTATTTTAATGACTTTTTTCCTTTATCATTTCTTTACTTTTTAATTATTTTAATTAAAAAACTATTTTTTTAAGTTGATTTCTCAGTTCCTAAACTTTGGCAATTCCACATCCCCTCTTCTCTCCATGCTCCCTTGCGCTGAGATTTGCCGCGTTTTCTTAGTCGTTTCTTCTATTTGTTAATGGATTTTCTTTAATAACTTTACTAATTTCCATCGGATTTTCCTGCTACTTGGATTTTCTTTCTTCCCACATCTTCTTCTTTAGGCACGAACTCGAATGGTAGTTGTAGGACGTTTCGTTTGCATTTTCGCGTGTCCCGACCGCTTTCCGCAGATTTTCGCCACAAAGTCTTCCATTTTCCGACGATTTCCTTTTCTGCAGTTCTTTTTCTTGTGGTTTAATGTTACTAGCCGCAGTCTCGCTTCTTTTGACCTTTTTTTCCTGGTTTTTCTTGGACTTAGCAGTTTTACGAATTTACTCTATTTGTTCTTTACTTTATATTACCGAAATTTATTTTATATACTGGATCATTATACAATTTGTTTAGCTACTAATCTATTTTAATTATTTATGGACTTTAAAACTTTATTTTACCTTAACTTTTGTTCTTAAAGGTTTTACAATTGTCACCTTTCCATTCAAATTATATTTAACTTTTTCTTTTAATTTTCCATTAAAACTTTACTTAAATAATACTTTGTATACATTACATTTAAAATAACTTTATTTTTTATTATACAAAATTCGCCACTTTAAAGCATTTTCTTTAATATTAATATTATGATCTTTTGTCATATGACATTTCTTTTTTGGAATTTTTTCCTGAATCCAAAAATGCCCTTACTTTTGGATTTTGAGTGAAATTGAATTTTTTGTTTAACTTTGAACGCATATTACGTAAGCAATTTCCCTTATTACGTTTCGGGAATTAGATGCCCAATACATAAGCGTTTAGCGTAATGCATTGACCACATAAAACCACTAATTCGCTAATTCCTAAATCCCGGCTATTCCCTCAGAAATCAGATAATTTCGGCTAAGTTACTTTTGCCGTTTTTCGCCAGCTAACTCTCATCTTTCCCCGACTTGCATTTCTATGACCTACATACGTATGATGCCCGTAGTAGTCTAGAAAGATTGAATTATTCAAAAAAATATTTGACAAATTCAAAATTTCGGGAGTTACACGGACATTTTCCGCTGCAATATATGACATGGGTTGCGACACCTATTTACTATAGTAAAAAATAATATATGACTCGGGTGCACTTCACAACCGGAGCGTAGGCTAGTCTTGACGAGCGCTGGTTTTGTTCATTCAGTCCTTATAAGTTTAGTTCTGCTACCATTCAATCCATACACTCTGTTAAATATGTCTCTAACATGCTTACTGGTCTGTCTCTGAACCAAAAGCCACAATCAGCTGATTTTCAATCAAAGTAGTGGCCTAAGTCCTGGACCTATGACTTGTAAAATAGCCAAGCACTTCGACAAAAAGCGATTAAATCTGTCAAAAGTGCGTAAAACTATGAAGTACAACGAATATAGAAGAAAACTCAGGCAAGCTCAACTGAGAGAAGAGATGAAGAAAACAGAAGAGGGATTGACATATGGAGCAGATTGTTTTTAAACAACAAAATATTCGGTATGCTGAGTTCTGATCTTTTCATATTATTTTATGTAATTTTCAATATTTATTATTTTATCTAGGCCTGCGCTCATTTATGGACTCTAAATTTATTTTATGTCTTTCAGTAATGTTCATATCTTTCTATGTTGGCTAGCCTGATTGAAATGTAGACTTACAGCAGCTGTAACACAATAGGCTACCGATAATTTACTCAATTAATTCAATATGAACCATTAAATGTGTTTGGATTTTTCAAGTTTAAAAATGATTTCGTTCGTTTTAAAAAATGAAGTATTGATTCTAAAATGACAATGTCAAAGAAACTTTAATTAATGTATAAAGTCACTCGTTTACTGCCTTCTTTAGTAAAGTGTGTTTTAGTAATAAGGAAAGTTAAACAGTACACCTAGGCCTAGAAAGTGAATATTTGGATTAATAATATCTAGGACTGAGTTGTACTGGAATTTCAGCACCTAAAATGAACATTCCTAGTTCCTAGGAGGCACTAGTTTCCAGACTTAGGATTAACGATTAAAATAATTAATCATCGTTAAAAATATGGGTCACTTTTAACTTAATCGTTAGTTTTAAAATTGATTAACTTTTAACTCTTAGTCGTTAAAATATTGGTTAACGATTAAAACTAACGTCAGTTAATTTGGCGCATGCCCGGAAAGATTTGTCACCATGGAAATGCCGGCCGGGTGGGACAACATTTAATATTCCTTAGTTCGGGTTTTTGCTTATTGGCCGGCCGGAAGAGGTGGGGTGTCTAAAGACAGAACTAACGGTAAAGATTAGCTAACGGTAACGTAAACAAACAAAACAATGACGTCAACACGCCCATCAGTGTCATTCAATTAGCCCTTGGGTATACGCATATTGAACCTATAGGAAACCTGCTAAAAATGTGAGAAAACCTACCAAAATTAGGTATTGTTTGAAAAGTCACATCTTTGTCAATGTACTTAAAAAATTAGAGTGGTAAACAAAATGTTTATGTCAGATGTAAAAAGATATGTAAACCTAAGTTTTTATGATGTTTCGGGCCACCCTTTATTGACGGTGCAAGATAAATTAAATTTTTGTTTTGTTTTAATGATCAGTGTACCGAGACCTTTAAAATGAGGTACAACACGACCTACCTTTACATTTGAAAATTTCCCAAAAACCAACCCCCACCCCCAAAAAATACCCTTTTGGGGCATTTTAGAGGATTGAACATATTTTTCCTAAATTCCTTGGGGTCGAAATAGGGGGTTATCAGTTTAAACTAAATGTCTAAGTATACTCGTTTCAATGTTATGATACAAGCCGGCCACCCGCTCTGATACACCCTGTATTATAGGGCGTTTGCAAGCATATTTTCAAAAATTCGCCAAATATAGTAATTATATACCAATTCGAAAGTGTTCCATAGCTTTTTTGCAGTGAAAGGTTCAAAGAATTCATATATGGCAGTAAAAAATTGATAGATGTAAATTTTACAAAGTTATTAGCTCAAGAAACAAAAAATGTTACGCAATGAAAGGAAGAGGTTCAACTTTAGACCTACATAAAAAGTAGTAAACATTTTTTGTATTTTTTCAAAACTTACAAAAGTTTTGTGATTTAGTTCTAAAAGGAGGTGTATAAAAATATTTATCAATTTCAAATTTCTCATTTTGAAAACACCAGTTTTTATGTTCCTACTAAAGACTGCTAACAAAACTAGGCCTAGTTTGAATAGTAATGTAGAGTGTAGATAAATCAAAGAATTTAATTAAATAATTGTAAAATGTTGTTTTCTAAAAGAATTCATTTAGTGGTCCTCGAATCTCAAAATGATATCAAACGAATAAAAAACTCGGTTAGGTTCCGTAAAATTGCCGCGAATAACAAAATCGCAAATAGAGAAAACCAAATCTTATGGGGAAAAGGGAGGTTATGTTCGTGACATATAGAACATTTTAAAACATTATGTATTATATTAATTAATACCTATAAATCCTATAATACTGTAATGCATTTATACATAAGCTACAGGCAGTCTTTGTTATCGCGGGAGCTTTATGCGGTAAAAAAGTCCATGAAAGGTTTAGTATTTAAGCTGAGTTGTTTGGAGTGTAGGCTTATAAGTTATTTTAGCGTTGTTTGTCATCTCACTCTACCCTCAAGGTCAGGGAGATGACTTCAAGGCTCTCATTCATAATGGTACCATCAGTATCTCTACCCACCCCTACTTTGCTCTGTCATTGTTTGAGTTTGTCTATTTTTAGAACTTAGTCAAGTAAAGCGAAAATAAATATTCTAATCTAAAACTTAGTAAAAACCTAATTTCTTTCAAAATAATTTACTGTAATTTTAATTAATTCTCCCTACAACTGTCCATGTTAATGTTTTTCAACGCCAAGCCATTTCGGTGCGTGTGCAAGAATGTTTTCAAAAATTCTAAAAATATAGTAATTATAAACCAATCTAAAAGTGTTCCATAGCTTTTTTGTAGAGAAAGGTTCAAAGAAGTCATATATATGGCAGTAAAAAAATGATTGATGCAAAATTTCAAGTTATTAGCTCAAGAAACAAAAATGTTCAGTACGGTAACGAAAGGAAAAAGTTCAACTTTAGGCCTACATAAAAAGCAGTAAACATTTTTTGTAATTTTTTTCATAAATGTAAAAAAGTTTTGTAATTTAGTTCTAAATAAAACTGTATAAAAATATATACCAATTTCTAATTTCTTATTTAGAAAACATCAGTTTTTATATAATTATGGTACTTACGTCCGTCTTGTGACTTAAGGGTCGGCTCTAGTAAAACAGAAAGCAACCTACGACTCCCTATAGCGATGGTAGGTTACGCGGACATTGCTCATCCTAAATCCATTTAAAACCCGCAATTATTCAAATAGCGTTTTTTAAAAAATACCAAACTCTTGGGGACAAAATTCTTCATCCGAATGGCTTGGTAATTTTTCGCTATAATTAATAGTTACAACGTAAAAAAATATTTAAATCACCCTATAGCGGCGGTAGGTTACACGGACATTGCTCAGCCTAAATCCATTTAAAACCCGCAATTGTTCAACTAGCGTTTTTAAAAAAATACCAAACTCTTGGGGACGAAATTCTTCATGCAAATGGCTTGGTACTTTTTCGCTATAACTAATAGTGACAACATAAAAAAATATTAAAAAACAATTTTTTAAATTGTTAATAAATATTAAACAAAACGTTTTTCTTAATTTTGGAAAAGCCATTTGCATGCGTATTGGCCATAGCTTTAAAATGACATATCGTTCATAATTATCCGATCAAAAATAAAGGAAAAATATGGATTTTAATTTAACATTGGTCTTATGGAGTGTCAACCAACATGGCCGACAGCTAGAGCCGACCCTTAAGGGGACTGCATCCAAATTTTCTAAAAAAAAATCGATTTTTCAAAAATATTTTTTTATTCTCTATTAAATTCTGAATAAGAAAATATATAACACATACACCTTATTTGTTTATTTGTATTTTATATGATTATTTGAAAGTAAAGAAACACGACTGTAAAGTAAAGTAAGCGGCGAAATTTTATATATCGCCGCTTAAGATACAAAACCTCATAACCCACAATTTTGCCAAAATTTATTTTTTTGCATAACTGGATTTGTACAGTCATTCTATACCTTCATACTTAATTTCATGTCAATCTGATAATTATTTCCTGATTTATACATGTTTTTGTATAGACTCAACAAATCTTAAATTCTATATCAGGCATCATAAACGTCTCACACATACAATTTATACAGATTCAAACTTAAGAACAACCCAGCAAACTTCCTATAACCACTACTAGATGGCGCTGATGAAAGTACATTTTTGTTATAACCGCTACTAGATGGTGCTTGATAAACTATCTTTTACTTTACATGGAATATCTATACCGATAGTAAAGTAACTGAAGTTTTGTTCATTTGTCAGTTTTCTTTAATGAAGCCTTAGTCTAGTGGATAACGTTGCGTCTTTCTGATCAGAAGATGCTGAGTTCGAATCTAGGCTAGGGAGACCAGATATCTAATCATATCTGTGGTTTGAGGGTAGGAAGGCGGAAGTAAAGCAAACGGTGGTTGGCTCGCTTCCAAGCTGACGAGATATGACTAGATATCTGGTCTCCGGCTGGGGCTGTTTTGCATAATTTTACTAAGGTATTTATGTATGTATATATATATTTACTAAAAAAAACCAGGAAAACTTTTATTTATTTAAATTTTTACACAGTCATTTAACCATATTCAAAAACTTAGGTACATTTTTCTCAGGAAGGTTTAGAGATAATGAGCTGAAATTTTGTACACATATTTATAGGCATATAAAAAGCATTTAGATAAAAGATTATTTAATAAAATAAATAAATTTCTGTTTATATGATAGAAGTTTATGTAATTATTCCTTTCTTTTTGTGTTTACCGAAAGTTGACTTTTTTGGTACGTTAGGAACATTTTCTCAAAAAGTAATGAACATATTGCTATGAAATTTTCAGGAGATGTTTATATTACTAAAATACACATTTTAACACAGGGATTTCCTGATTGATCTAAAAAAAATGCTGTATGCCCAAAAAAAACAATAAATTTTGAAGAGTGGGACAATTTAAAAAAAAAAGTTATTTATAATTCAACTTCCAAATAATATTTTTTAAATCCCCCTCGTTAAGGTGTGTATTAATACATGATAAAACAATGGTAAAAATTTCAGGTAGATATTCATAGTTTTTGAATAAATGTTCCTTATGTTAACATGGCGGCTTATGGGAGACACATTTGGATGCAGTCCCCTTAATGTAACTTAATAAAGTTACGCGTTTGGGAAACTATGTTCCATCTCATACATATAAATTACAAACATGAACAAAAACTACACGGTGGGTGTACACCAACGGTTCTCGGACTACTCACTGGTCAGTTTTTATGTTCCTAATGAACAAGACTGACTTCTACAAATTGGGTAAAACATGTGATAGACGGGTCAAAATATGTTTTTAATGCGAAAAAAAAAATGCTATATTCCGTCAACTTCGATTATATTGCAATGATTTGAAGTTTTTTCATTGTTTTTTCACAAAAATCGTCGATATCTCGAAAACGGTGCGTCCTAGAGCATTTTTGACAATTCTCGACTCCTCTTTAGGAAGCACCATCTTTGCCAATTATAGGCTATACAATGGTTAAGTGTATATGCCCCTGGAGGCTCTGCCCCATAAGTCGAATACTGACTTCTACAAATTGAATAAAATAAGTGAAAGGATCAAAATATGTTTTTTAATGCATAAAAAACGTTATATTGCGTCGGCTTCGATTATATTGCAATGATTTGAAGCTTTTTCATAGTTTTTTCACAAAAATCGTCAATATCTTGAAAACGGTGTGTTCTAGAGCATTTTTGACAATTCTCGACCCTTCTTTGCCAGTTATGGGCTATACAACGTAAAGTGTATATGCCCCTTTTGTCTCTCGCCCCAAAGTCGAATTTTAACTTCTACAAATTGGGTAAAATAAGTGAGTAACAAGTCAAAACATGTTTTTTAATAAAAAAACACGTTATTCCGTCAGGGTATTTGACAATTCTCGACCACTCTTTAAGTGACACGTAAATATACACATTTTTACCTCCATTTGTTACAATTTGTCAACATTTACCATCAGACAGATAGTATTATACTTCTGCTTACACCATGAATTATTCCCGTGCGAAGAACACGTACAACAGCTACAATATGCCTATAATTAGATATTTTGATAAAGAATATAATTTATTATATAAATAACAAAAATTTCACAAATAGGTTTACAGTTATATAAAATCATATTTAAATAATCTTTATAATTGTACACATTTACCAAGTTAAAAATCCCATCAGCATAATAATGTATGCCTACATAAAGTTATTTCTTTTTAAATAGTATATTTTAAACTATTAATTTCTAATGTGGTGTTAGTTGTAATAAATGTAAATGGTTATTACTTTTAAACTGTATGTCTTGATATGTTTGTGTATATATATATATTCTATTGTACCATAGTATATAATTTATAATAAATGTATTAAGTCTGTTTTGAAATTGACAACGTCTATTGCAATAGTACAATATTGTTTAAAGATGAAAAAATAATTACAAATACATGATGATTTATATACAGGGCGTTTCAAAATGAATATCAGGGTTTTAAGGCTTTGTATAGTATTAATTACATTTAGTTTACAGTTATAAATAATATGTCAAATGAAAAAGCAACTCAAAAAGTTTTGTTGGTATACCTGTGTGCACATGCACGCTTTTCTATGTCTTCCGTTAGAAAGTGCTAGTAGCGAAGAAAAGTGAATAGTGATCAGAAAGCTATTTTGTTTTACAGTTTGCAAGGACTGAATCTGTAATTACAGTGCAACGTGCGTTTCGTATTAAGTTCAAATGTATTCCTCTTAGGCCGCACATCGGATCATTCATTTTGACTTACGACAAAACATTTTGTATGACAGTGTCGGTAGGTGTATGAAGCACTCGGTTTAACACTGGCTGCGACATTGTATAAAGACGCCTTTAGGTGCTGTACAGCGGGTTTTCCTTGTCTGGCAAAGGTTCCCCAAGTTTCGTATTACTACAAAACACCTTCCAACAAATGGAACTGCGGATGCGAAGGAGCCCCTACTCAATCACTTTACATGTGTTCAGAGCTGTTCTTATGTCAGTCAGTTTTGTTTGTTTTGCGTATTGTCGTGCAGTTGATTGTAATTGTTGTGCTAAACCATGAGTGTAGGTGCCCAAGGTGTCGAAAGCCCTGTAGTGGATGTAGATCGACTTTTCGTACTGGTTGAGAGCCGACCAGAGCTCTATCACGTTACATCGAAGGATCACCACAATCAAACTCATCACAGTCATCACCCAGTTTAATGAAATTCCGTAGAAGCACGGCAGTATTTTCATCATCAGTATCCATTGTGTAATTATACAATGTAAGTATTGAAATGAAAAAGTACGTATTAAAATTATACAGAAAACGTTTTGATTGAAGCTGTTTTGTCGCAACACAAATGTATGATCCGGTGTGCGGCCGGCCTAAGTGATAATGACATCCGTAGATATTATCATCAGTTTGAAGACACAGGCTGTCTTTGCAAAGGTAGGAGATGACCAAGAGTTACTGAAGAATG
>JAGFPH010007584.1:43127-64079 GCA_018207615.1 Philaenus spumarius | reverse complement strand
ATTTTGGTTAGAGTGGACCTTTCGAAGTCCGGTTTGCGGCAATGTGTTCTACTAACTAAGACCTTTAATTTGATACCAAACTCGACCTATGCTGCTATTTAAGAATTTTGTCTGACTCCTCGTGGGCCGTTCCCCTTAAGGGATAAAAAAGTGATAATACCTTAAAAGAGTAGACATTTATGGCTATTATTGATATACCAAGTCTCATTACTTTATCTATAATGGTAAAAAATATATTACACCGTTCCGGGACTTTTCAATCACACTGTATATTTATATATTCTAACAATTAAATAACATAATTCAACACCCGGAAAAAGAAGTATGAATGAGTAACTTATTTTAAAAGTCGTCACCTGATGAAGAACTAGTGTCGCTTGCTGACGGTTCATCACACGCTACTTGAGGTTTACTTTCGTCGTTGTATAGCTGGCCAATGTATTAACATGATTCAAGGTCCGGAAATCATTAATAATATTAATTATTGTCTATGTATAACAGAAACGCAACCATAAAAAAAAATAGCCTGAAGTTCTAACTTAATTATAGTCTTAAACAGTATGTTTCCAATTCGTAAACATATATAAGTTAGATAACTGCTGTATTAAAGATATAACTACTGTATCAAGCAACTTTAAAAATGCGGTCTTGAAACATTTGGTGTTTGTGACTGTGATGGGTTTTTTTGTGCACCATTAGGCTATATAAAGTTATTCTTTTATGATAATACTAGGAAAGACACCTGCATACTTTGCATACCAATCCAAACAAATGCTGGATCTAGTTTAAATAGTTAATGGAACTGAAATGAAATGAAAATAGCATATGGAAGAAGTACAAAATATCAGTTATTTTTTGTTTATTTTAAGAGTGTAATAGCATTGTATTTGGATAACCTAATAGAACTCCGATGCAATGCAATATTTTGTTCCACTGGAAATTCGACTTTTTTGGCGCTATCTATTGGGGAAACGAAGGAAGCTGGTTGGAAACACCAATGCTTACAATGCTTTCTCCCTAGCGCTACCTCGCGGCGCGATCATGTACTATTTTCGCGAACACCTTTTTTCCGGCACACAACCCCCATATGGATGCAAGATCTATTTATTATTCATGATCTATGGTAATAGTTACAACAGAAGAAACAACCTTTTATTTACAAAATACTTAATAATTTATTTAAAACACATTATAATCTATAGTACAGAATCTTTCAGTTTCATTAAGTTATATTTTAATATCATAACAATCAAATGAACTCTTATAAATAGGTACAAAGTAAGAGAATACGGTAGTCATACAATATCGATAAACATACCGTACCTAGCTAGTTTTAAACATTAAATTACTAATAAGTTAAAACATAAGAGACAGACCTGGAAATTAAAGTGAACTGAGAATATTCATTTAAGGATACATATTTAGAATACAGATAAAGATTTAATGTATAAATAGCAGTTTATTTTAAGAAAATAAAAACCTTAAATATAATAAATTTGAAATAATGATTTTTTAATAAAAATACAGTAATTGATCATTTTTAAATACCCATTGTTTGTTTTAATATGAAATAGGACTATGAAGTAATATAAGTACGGTATAGGTTTTTATCATTATGAGAGAAACTGTAATAACCATTAAAAGATATAGGCCTACAGGAAACATACCCACTACATACTGGAAAAGATTTTTACCTACAATATGTATGTAGGAGTAAAGAAAGTAATAATACAAATAATACAATGTGTGTGCCATCTATTTTCTTGTTTATTACATTTTAAAAGTACAAATAAATTATGGATTTTAAAAGATATGACCAGGGCCGGATTTAGCATTTTGGCGCCCCTAGGCCCAATAATTTTTCCCGCCCTTTAGTCTGGTTAAAGTTACTTCCCCAAAAACCTTTATTAATAAATTATATCAGACCTATATGTTAATTACATAAACATCACTCCACGATGCAATTTTATCATTGCAAATTTGTTGAGTAATTTACTTGGTTCTGGGCTTAACAAAATGCCGTCTTAAAACACTTTTAGTAAATGTTAAGTTATGGCTATTTATTTTTATTTCTAGATATTTTTTTAAATATTTTTTTTGCTCGGCCGTGAGCCCCCTGGGAGCTTGCACCCATAGGCCCGGGACCAACGGGCCTATTGGGAAATCCGGCCCTGGATATGACAACTACATTATTTCAAACAGAAATAAAAAATATAAAACTGTATCTTCATTGAGGTTAATGTATTACATGTTATGGAAACAAGTTTGTAGCATAACAATACGTTCTGTTATTAGCAAATTTTGATAGGAAAGATGAGCTATTGCAGTGACCCTTATGGTGAGACCTAAGGTCAGTAGTGGTAAATGAGCACTGATCATGGTCTGAGCACCAAAACGTGTTCTGGGGTGTCATTAAAAATTATATATATATATTCAAACTCTAGCGGCAGAATTTTAAGTCTGACTTGGTCCAAATTTGGTACACATGTTGGTTATCTACGTCGCTCGGATAAGTTTGTTAGCCAAAAAAACCAACCAGAAGTAACTATTTTTTGAGATTTTTCGTACGAGAATTAAATTTTTTTAGAGTTTTGTATAACAAAATAAATTTAAGATATTATTCTTCACATTTTGTTTTTTACACAACCTTATAGCTCGCTTGGTTCCCCCAAAATCGATCAAAACGTAAAATACCATAAATGTACCCGGTTCAAATCCATGTGGGGAATTTTATTATGGAGCATCTTCCGATCCGAGGCACAACAGCCAAGTTTGTAAGCTGCGAGGGAAGCGAAGCAGTCTATAAGCCAAATCCTCAAGGACGAGGTGCAAACTCGCAAAGCGAATTTTCCCACTGCGAGTGGAACGAAGCAGCATGTGAGCCGAGGCTAGAGGCTGAGTTACAAACAAATTCTACTAATATATTCCATACACACAGGCAGCTATTCAGCAACACTTCGTGGGTAGAACAATTTCCCAAATAGTTGGTTGAAACTCTAAAACATATAAAGTTAATTTTGGAAATTCGCTCAACTCACGTCAGTGGTTCAGCTGTGCGGTCGAATTATTTTTGTAACCAGTTGTTCTGTAACATCTTCTGTCTACATAATACATTTTTAGTTACGTAACTGTTAGTGAAAATGTTGGTGAGGATTTCTAGCTAAAATAGTAATGTTTTTATTATTTGGTAGTTTGTTTAGCAAAAAATTAAAAACAAAGGAAACATATATACAAAAAAATAATTTAAAAGTAAAAAGTGGGTGGTGGATTAAAGAATATTTTTTAAGTACCTAATGATACTTTAAGATTTAAGAACTTTATCAGATTGACTCCTTAAAATTTGGATGAACTACTTTGTTTTAAATATTTCCAAAAAGAATACACATATTGCAAAGTAATTACCCGTTCATAAAGACTTTTGACCCTCTTCATCACCCTTTGCACACACTGAGAAAGGTTAAATCTGTTAAGGTGAAGTGATACATTTGTTATCTCTGTTTCCGGATGTCTAGTTTTTCTTTCTTGATTCAATGTTGCATTTATTTATTTTTTAACTGGGCTAAGTCTATGCATTTTTTTATATTTATAATGCAGAGTTTACAGTGAGGCATCCCATAAACCCTCATGCGATTTAAATAATTAAATTAACTGCAATACTTTATCGTTGTTTCATTCGTCTTTTGTTTATTTACATTTGTGATTATCCCCAATGCAAACATGACGGAGTGGTCAGATGTATTCAAGAGCACATCCTCATGTTACAAAACACGAAAAGATAAAAGAGTTTCTGTGACATGTAACTGAAACTTGTAATAACTGTTTCCATAGCTCTATATTCCGCAATGGACAGTAAGGACACAGCTTGCTTGAAGTTTTTTGTCCAACAAAATAATTAGAAAATATAACACCACTAAAGTACAAAGACTACACTCAGAAGTTAACTTAATGCTGACAACAGATTTGAAACAATTATATTGTTGTGGGAAAGTCCTAGTATTGTTTACAGAACAAACCACTAAATGATTAAACAATTGGAGTCATCCAAATCAAAGATATTTACTAAGCTAGATAGGATACTTTTTGTTTTGAGTCTTTTTCTTTAAGAACATGGCAAGTTCATTTGCACTATATACAATTTTAGGCCTTTCTTAAAATGTTAAACATATGGTTTTTCTACAAATTCAATAACGTACAAACAATGAGACTTTGTTTATTTGCATCCTGTTTAAAATTTTGTTTAAACTTGTAACTCAAACAATACTTTAATAGTTTATAATTTGTTAGCGGTCAGATTGTATTTCCATGAATTCGGAGGAACCCTGGTAATTGTACCAGCCGTTTCAATTGGTCCACTACTGTTCGCAGTGTCACTTTCTCCAGATCTGTCTTCTGATCGTCAGAACAAGTCTCGCTCTCGTTCTTTGGCCCGACGTTTTAGCAGAACCACACAAATTATGAGCAGTATCAGCAGCACAATAACAAAACCTATCAATGTATACATCGCACTTCGATAAGGTTGATCTGAAATTAGTACAAAACACAGGAATTGTATGAATATTTGAATTACATTTGTGAGTTTACTATTTAAAAGTAAAAGTAGGCCTATGTTGTTGTTTTAGTATATTATTTATATTTTGGTTTTTGAAGAAAGGCAATACAGTAGTAAAAGTATAAAGCATTCATCAAGTGTTTACTTAAGGGAACAAACATGCTCTTTCTTAGCAAAATGTCATTACATACACATTGTAATTAGGCCCTTACTTGCGTTATAGTTATTTTTCTAATAGACAATAAATAATTATTTCTCATATTTAGGCTAGTTGTATTTTTCGCTCAAATGAATTATAAAACCTAATTTATCAAACAATGAATGATACAGCAAAATTTTGTTTTTATAATATTAAGGTATTTTTTTGTATTAATCGTCATAGGGCTGTGGACTACCCCGTTGACATGTTTATTCACTGACAGGAGTAAAAAAATATGTCAATCTCTTTGGCGATGTTGATATATGTGTACTTAACTTGTAGGCCCTGTAGCCAAGAAATATATTGAAATTTAATTAGAAGATGTTTAAAACGTATTTTGTGTGTTAGATAAAAAATGTCTACTTCAATCATGGGATAAATATAACAAAGAAAAGGTGTATTTATTTTCAGACTTTTGGAACTAACATTCCAGCCTCCTACTAGGCAGACGACAAAGGAAAATCTAGTTTCCATGACCAATCAAGATAAAACTAATACTAGACTTGTAACAGCAAAACTTGTGGCTTGAGAAAGCAAAACCAATGTCAACCAGAAGAATGCTCAGGGTTACAACTTAATCACGTTCATAGTGTTGAACTCTAGGTGCGGTACTGTGATCATAGGTGTTGTCATTGGGTGTTTATACTCTGTCATGTTAATTTATTAGAAAACAAACTGCTGGTTAAGCTAGGTGTAAAGTAATAATAATAATAATTAAAAAAGTAGCTTCTGTTGAATGATTGTGTCCTCCATTTTAAACAGAATAAAGGTCTCCCTCCTGAGTAAGATGAGGCAAATTCAATGAACGAAAACGTTTTATCAACAATTAAAAGGCTGCACAATGGAAAAAAAGAGGTTGTTGTTTGCTTATTTGAAATCAAGAAAGGGGATTTTTGTTACCTTTATAGCAATTGCACGACTCATTACCATTAATGTTTTAAAATTTTATTTTCATAAGACTTCGAACTGCCCATATTTGCCTCAGATATTGTTCCTCATGTGTACTTTTAATAGTGCACTTGCAATCATTTGAAAACCCATCATTTCATTTTTGTATTTAATATGAGGAGGGGTTTGAATTTGTAGATCCCGGCCCTGATATAAATAAACTGTAAATGACTTATTTGACAAACTCACCAGCTTTTCGATGCATGCCTGTAGGCTCAATTGTAATGGGTCGAAGTTCCTGACTCGTGATGCTATGCAGTTTTGGTAGCAATTCATTCCATAATGATATTCTGTATTTAGAAATAGAATCCTCAGCGGAAGAATAATGCATGACGGGTTGTTGAGGGGGTTGATTGTTATTGGTTCTAAGTATTATGAAGTTGTCTTCCTCAATGTTATAGCGGCGCCAGACAATGCCATAGCTATATGGATTTGCGCCTATACTCCTTTGAAAAGCAACAGAACTGTTATTAGTAATTACAAAATAAATGATTGTATTTAAAGAACTATGTTAAACAAAATAATCCTAATATGAACAAAATATGTTGGTAAATAGTGTAGTTAACCCTCCAGTACATGCGCTGACTGAAACACCAGTTAACATGTGCGGATTGTGCGCATAAAATATTTTCAAGTTTTTTCCTATTAGAGTGTTGTGTGTGTTGGTGTGTGTGCGTGTGTATTTTTTTAAACACAAAAAACTAAAACCAGTATTAGGTAAATAAATTACACATCATAAACATAATTAGTTTGTAAAATACTTTATAACAATGAATGTACTACTAACTGGAGCTAGTAATATATAAATAGTGTTATTACAGACTAAAAAAATAAGTACTGTATTATGAAAAAATGTTGTCTTTGAAACCGCTTTTGAATATAAAATTAAAAAATTATAATAATATTTACAAATGTACAGTATTTATATTTACACTAAAAAAACACATTTATACAAAACTGTCTGTCTGAAGTAATTGTCCAAATACAAGTTTACTTTACTAGGCGTGCGATAAAACAGTAAAACCAGGTGGAACACTATGTACACTCATACGGAGTTTGAGTTAGTAAAAGACACAAGGCAAAATTATTAAGGTTCTCAACAACAAGTTAACCGTGCCAAATTGTCCACTGGGGTAGTTGTGGAAGGTTCAGGCTGCTGACCTTTTTGTTATGTTATGTTCATAACAGGCACCAACAAAATGTGTGACAACTCACGGTGCGTGCACAGGTTAAGGGATCAGCATTTCAGAACATTACTTTGCAATTAAATACAAGGATAACAGCTAGAGAAAATGAAAAACGATTGCTGTGTTTATATAAAAAAATAAGTGTCATTAAGTACAAATTACAATAATTATTAGGTTTTGTATTACAGGTTTTAAAGAAATATTTTTCTCACCCTTGTCTCATGAATTCAACCCAAAGTCTTTTCATGGTTACACTTAGCCTGTCTTCGGTTGGAGTAAATCTTCGCCCTACAATCTGTTGCATTAAAGTTGGCCCAAACAGGTATAGCAACTCAGTTCCATGTCCAGCTCCTAAAATTTAAACATTTTGAATAATATAACTGTGATGTCACTTATAACCAGCAGACCTTCGAAGATGTTTTCAATTATTTAAATTCTCAATAGGTATTTTAAACATTGTTAGATGGTATAGATACATATGAAAAAAACATTGAACATATTAAAATAAAAAAAATAAAAACATATCACCCATGTGTAATTAGCATGAAATATGTTAATTGCGCGTAACACATAACACATATGTTTATTCATTAATTTTGCATGAGTATAATGACCCATACTAATTCAGATTACTATGTTGTATGGGGGGGGTCCATTCAAGCAGGAACATTTCCCGGGAGAAAAAACATCCTAGTTTTGCTTCCGCATTAGGTTATTCTTCTATAATGTGCCTGGTCAAGTTAAGTTAAATTTGAAAACAAGGGAAGATTGTGCAACTAAGATTGGTGGGAAGGGAGAAAGCAACTAATATGCCACCAACTAATTTATACAATGCATTCAGATTTTATATCTGTAATAAAAAACATAATCTGGATCTAGTAGGAGAAAGAATGGCATAATACTGGGAAAAGGAATATTTAAAACACACTGTCATCCAACTTCACTGGGAAGAAATGGTGCTTATTTGTGTTTATATTGCATGAGACATTCCGTGCTAACTTGGGTTTCTGATGGAACATGTAGATCGCCACACTGTTTTCTTTTCCCCAAAATTAAGAAAGTGATAACTGTTGGTAATTTTAAAAGTATGTACAAATTGTGTACACAGCTTACCTAAATTGGCTTATTTAGTAGATGTAATGTAAGATTTTCATTGCAATTAATACATCCATATGAGATATTTTGCTCAGAGGTTCTTTGGATCATAAACATTGTCAAAAAATTCTTCTCAATTTCCACCCTCCGGAATGGGGTTTGGGGGGGAGGGTTGAAAGGGCGCAGAAAACTTATTTTTTTGCTATAGCGGGAAGCGGTGGACTTTTTTAATATACATTAAATGGGAAAGTTGTACCTTCTTTTTAAGACCCCATACGACCTTGTAGTGCTTAGATTCCCTGTTACGGTACGGAAAAATAAGAAAAAATAAAAAAAATTAAAAGTTATGCTAGAAACTTAAAATTTGGTAGAAAGGAATTTTTAGCATAAGAATGAAGTAAAAAAATGAATGGTGGACAAAATTCACACTCTTCGGGGAAAATAGTTGTTTTAAAACAGAAAAATTGGAATAAAAAAGTAGGATAAAATTTGTATGATATTTTCATAAAGTGCAGTTTTTGACATGCCTTTTATTTTGAAATGTTGAACTCCTCTTCCGTGCTTTTAGGGGGGTTCAAACATAGTTGTGGGGGTCAAAAGGCCAACTTTAACATAGTTTTTGGAGGACATGAATTTTGTTTATTTTTATGCTAAAACGACATTTTGTGCCAAATTTGAAGGTTGTAGCTTGACTTTTAATTTTTATTTTTATTACTTTTTTTCGTAAAGTAATATTCTTTAGCTACAACTTTAAAATTTGAAGTATGTTAAAAAGTCCACTGCTTTCCCGCTCTTTTTTAAACTGCCTTCCGGTATAGGGTGGAAATTGGTAGACATTTTTTCTAAAATGTTTGTGATCTCTGGGCAAAAGTTATGGCCTGGGTGTATTCTGACAAATAACTTATTATTACTCCTAATATATCTTACTAACCTGAAATATTTAAATTATTTCTAAACACGTCATTTCCATTCTGGTGAAATTGGTAAGCGTATATGTCATTAGATTCTGAAGGTCGAGCAAGGTAAGAGAGTTGGCGGACATGTGGGGCTTTAAACATGCAGTCAGAGTAAAACTGTAAAACAGGAATACAACTTTAACTTTCATTCACATATATATAAAAAAATATTGTGTCGACCAGACAAATATTTTCCTAGAACTGTGTAATACAAAGAAAAGTGATTGAGTGCTTACTGGAATCTTAAACATATAAATGAAACTGGTATATATTTACTAAATACTTCCACAATACATTATGTTTATTACTAATTTATGTTTGAAAATGCTATCCAAACAATCAACTAAATTAATTTATGATAATAATGTGGAGATAAATACTTACATCGAGTATTTGCGACAGAAGACCAATGGTGTCTCCTTGTCGCACATTGTCTACATATTGCCATTGTAAGAAAGTCATGATCTCCTGAGAACTCCCATGGTTCTTAAACCCGTAGCGAGAGAGCACAGACGGCAAAATAGAATTAACAAAGAGCTGGCGTAGCTGAATAAAACCTTGTGCTACTAGATCACTCCACTGGGCTGAAATAATGTTCTTGTAATTTTAATATATACTGATTGTAGTGCACATAGAAAATTAGACACTGCTTACATACCTTACATGTTAGGAAAGTTTCCTGATTTAAACTGAAATAGGCTTCATTTTATCATATGAGCATTATTAAGTCAAACATATGTAGCAAAAGTACCTTGCACCTTGTAATAGTTAAGAAATAATAATAATAAATAATAATTCATAAATGTAAATGATCACACTTGGTGGTTTGTGTGAGAATGCTGACGGCAAGTTTAGCTTCAACGGGGTGGGGACGCTATAGAAGCTAGGGTCTACAGTCAGTCTTGGTTTGACCGCATCCGCGAATAGACTCATGTAGTAAATATCCTTGCCTTTGCCTTTATTTAATTTAGTATTAAGTTCGGACCAGCAGAGAGATGTATCGATTATTACTTTGAATAAACGGTTTAAAGTTAATCTATCGCCTACTTCATTGAAGAAACCCACCTTACTCCAGAAAACCATCCTGACAACCGCCCGTACGCTCGCGCGAGAGCAGAAAGGCACCACCCATAGAGGAGACGCACCATCTCGAGGTCACCGTAGGGGTAAACTCGAAGAGGGCCACGTTACACATAAGTTACATGTTACCTAGAATTCCAATATAAATGAAAATTGCACACAGTAATTTTTGAGTAAAACCAGTTAACCTTAAAAAATAATGTCCATAAAACTTAAAACAAAAAAATTAATTCCTTATTAAGACACATTAAAAAAAAAAACAGAAAACAATAGGTAGTGAAAACTGGGCATTGATTTTCCTCTATAAATTTACAGCCATTTAATAAAAAAGAATTATTCTTTTTGAATTTTAAATGGCCACTGTATGGCATTTAAGATGAATGAAGTAAAATGACCGACATGCCATAGCAACAGTGTGACTATTCTTTGAGGCATTTTCAAAAGAAAAAAGTAAATATACGTCATCTGGATTCATGCTTAAAGTAGGCCTACTCAATATTTATACACACTTTTGGTTTTAATAATTTACTTTAAACCCTTTGCAAACTGGTAAGTTCTTGGGCCGCAGCCTTTTTTCGTCAAGTAAGAACTATTGACGCAAGTTACGTTCCTTTCAGATGGGATGACCAGTGGTACTGTCCAAGTCAAAATCTCTACACCCAGATGTCCAGTACGAGTGGACAAAAGAATGATCTGCGTTAATTTATTTTTGTAGTTCGGTTTTGTCTGGATTGTGTCGAAACCTATCGTACAACTCTTGAACTAATGGATTCCTGCTGTTTCTCTGGTCTATGTTGAACTATCTAAATGTGGCAGTTTTTGTTTAATTATTTACTTACCAGCAGTTTAGTTTTACATTATGGGACCGGCGGTTTAGGCTACTGTTTTCTAAGTTTAAGTTAAAGTATTTTAATAGAACTATAGTTAGTTAGTTTATTATTGATTTTATTATTTTTGTTAACTGTTATGACGGGTGATGAAAAAATTTAAAATCAGACGACCATAAGGCGTTGTTTAAAGTGACTTTCGTGTTGTGGAAAGCAGTTTGGAACATGATAGAGTTATACAAATATTACTTTGTTAAATTCCTAAAGACATCGTAAAAAGTTATGCAGAAAGACCTTACTACAATCTAAAATTATTATTATAGCTTAAGAATTGTTGTACTTAAGTTTCAATTTGAGATGTTAAAAATAAATAAATATAAATATATATTTTCATCTAAACAAGAAAAAACCTTTAATAAAAACACAAGTGTTTCAAAAAGTATCTGGATAATTTGTGTATAATGTTTAATTTTATTTATTAAAATATATTATAATTATATGTATACAGCGAAACCAAAAGCTCGTCTATATTGATGTAATATCTCTACTTTTTGTATTACACAAAAAGGGTTTCTAAAAGTCAATGATTTTGTTTTAAAATATTAAATACCGGTACCCACTCACTGCCAACATATCTGGTTGTGGTGAATAATGATTCAGAGCTGTTGACACCATTCGGCCAAGATGGTAGCAGATCTGACAACAGTAACGTAAACAGCAAGTAAGGCTGGCCATCCGAGCTGTGAGGATGTCTAAAGCTACGGCTATACTTGTACGATCAGATCGGAGCCGAATTTTCCGGTCTTTCGCGGAATTCCGATGGAGTGGCTAAATCTATCAGATTCACAACGTTCCAACATGTGTCGGAAGGATGCGCATTCTACCTCACCATCAGTTAGTCTGGATTTCCTGTTACTGTTATAACTTCAGTGAATTTGCAAAATCATCATGGAAGAACAGTGCTCTTTGTCTAGCTCGGACACCGACGAAGAATTTTTGATGATTGTGTTGGACGAGAAAAGAAAACGAAGAAAAATAGGAACACATCCTATCAATCAAAAGCGACAGGTAAATAGAAAAAATATTGTTAAACTTAAACTGTGCATAGGATAATAATTTCGTAAAGCATAATAAACAAGTTGTAGTTGTTTTTGTCAGTTCCATATACACGGTTGTCATATAACAGAAGTATCAATCAAAGTAATTAAAAACAAAAAATAACACGAAACATGCGTCTGTTATAATTAGTCCGGTATTACCTATAGCCCAGTCCCTTTCTGATCGGGAGCAATCGGGAGGGGTGGCTATATCTATCAGATCCGATCAGAACGGAGCCCAATCGACCGTTCCAATATGCTCTCAGAGCATGGAAAAAATTCGGGTCCGATCTGATCTGATCTGATTGTACAAGTATAGCCGTAGCTTAATGCAGTAAATATTCAGAGCTAACTGAGAATGGCATATGGCCAGCAGTGCAGAGGGTTACATGTGCATCAAATGACTGACTTACAAACAGAAATGGTGCCTTCGTGGTTGGTGAAACCAGTAAGAATGGGTATCTTCAGAAAGCTTCCTTCTTGCAGAGCCTGTAGGGGTGGTTTAGGTAGGTACTGTTCTACCTCCGGTAAAAAAGAGTCGACAACAGGTAACACTAACTCGGTCCAGTTTCCATTCTGAAAAGTAATCTCTGTCAGCAAAAGCAAGTAATCATACAATTTTAAACATAAAGAGTTTTTATAATAATGTTTGGGCTTATAAATACCATTGACCGTAAAAATTTGAACACTTAATATTTATAATTATTGTTATTGATTCAATCAATTGTTGGTAATATTTTACAAATGTTTAACAAAATCTGCAAATATATATTATCAAGTAGTTTTGAATATTAATAGCTGTAAAGATATATAATCAGTTTGATCATTTAATTTACCAGTAACACAAATAGTGCAGACTCATGGAGACTGCATTATTTCATTCCTTTTTTCTTTTTCTTCTTTTAAAATTTTTCTGTTGTTATTGATATTAAGTTTTTTTCTTTTTTTAGGATTTAGAACTAATATTGTTTTTGGTTTCTTTTTTGTGTATTTTATCTTAAGTAGTATTATAGTGTCACATTTCAATTTATTTTGCTAGTTCTGTTGTTAAATTGAGTTATATTTTTATTTTGTTATCTAAATATTTTTTGTTTTATTTGTTTTACTTTCTCACTATACTATAGTATAGAGAAAGTATAGTGATCGCAAAAAAAAACATGTTGAGATATTTGTGGAAATATCCGTTTTGGGAACCCCTGAGTCCAAAAAAGAGGTTTATATAAAATGTCTGTCTGTATGTCTGTATGTATACAAAGCTAGAGAGAAAACTATTTGATCGATTTCGAACAATTTTGCACCAAAAATGTCAATTAGGCCTGCATAGCTGCTCGAAAAAAGGTTTTGAAAATTTTGAAAAAAAACCCTCTTTTTGGCCAAACACCCCCAAAAAATCTGTTATAATTTTTTATAAAAAAACCGCTCTAAACCTACCACATGTGTTAATGTACCCTACCACATGCAAAAAACCGCATATTTCAAAAAATTCTCGTTTAGCTAATAATAATAATAATAATATCTGATTTTTTAGAGTTTTTTGGCCGAAAAGGGGATTGTTTTTCAAAATTTGTCAAAACCCTTTTTCGTGCGTCCATACAGGCCTAATTGACATGTTTGGTACAAATTTGTTAGAAATCGATTGAATAGTTTCCTCATTAGCTAATAATAATAATTTTTATTACTTACTCTCCTACTTTAATGTACTATCCCCTCTCCAACTTTAATACAATTATAAAGTCACAGTTGGGGTTACATACGGGAGTTGTCGTGCAAAGCACGCTATTCATTTTGTATTGAAAACAGTCCCAATATGCAGGTTGGCATGCAAAGCACGCTATTCATTTTGTATTGAAAACAGTCCCAATATGCAGGTTGGCATGCAAAGCACGCTATTCATTTTGTATTGAAAATATTCCCAATATGGGGTTGGCGTGCAATGCACTATGCGTAGGCCGCTTCTCATAGTGTTCAGTGTCAAGCTCACATGTGCGTCCTTAGCAGTGAACGTGTTAATAATTTAAATATGTTTGTGAGAAAGTATGTGCCAGTTTCTGTTACCGTTTATTTCTTATTGCAAAAAAAAAAAAAAAAAATAAAAAAAAAAAAAAATAAAAGAATGAAAAAAAGAATAATAATAAAACCTACATTCAATTCCATGGAAAGACTTTACATGTTTTAAATTCATTTAAAATCTTAAATGTAAATATATTAAACTAAACATTAAATACCGGTATCAAATTTTAATAAATCAAATGAAAAAAAAAATAGTTTTCAATGTATTATTTTAGTCCCAAGTCTAATAAAAGATCTTATATCTGTTAAAGGACTTAAAAATTCCTTTGCCTAAAATAATTTGAAGTCTCATAATAAGAGAAAATATGTTTTTTGAGCTTAAAGCAATTATGTTTACTTCTGAAATGGTTCTGGATCTACAAGTACCTATTAGAATAACCAATAGCAATAGTTGCTCTTTCTAATTAATACTTGATTAAGAAATATATCATATGCCCAACTATATCATATGGAAATGTGTAATACATAATTGGAATTTATACTAATACCATATACTGTGCTTCATAAGCTCTCAATATTTCGGATGTAGACTTTGTTCGAAGACATGTCAAAATTGCCTGTGAATCGTTACTAAAATGACATCCAAGACTGCGAGCTATAGATTTAGAAGCATTGGTCGGGTGTTCAGATCTTAACCAAGGTGAGGTAATGCTTCCGGACATAATAATCGCTCGGTGAAATAAATCTATAAATAGAAAATATTGTTGAAACTCTACCTTATATTTATTATAAGAATAATATAGCTTTTATACATATATATCACCACTTAAGATGCAAAACCTCATAACAATTTCCAAAATTGAGTTATTTACATAACTGGATTTGTACAGTCATTCTATATCTTCATACTTAATTTTATGTCAATCTGATAATTATTTCCTGATTTATACGTGTTTTTGTATAAACTTAACAAATCTTAAATTCTATGTCAAGCTCCATAAACATCTCACGGATATAAATTATACAGATTCAAACTTAAGAACAACCAAGCAAACTTCTTATAACCACTTATATTATGTTTGTTCTTGTTTCATAATTTAATGTCATAGTTGTGATGTTTTAAGCCCCCGTACACGTATGAGTCTCACTCGTAAGCCTGGCTCTTCGAACTTGACTCGCGAGCCAGGCTCTGAAAAGCAACACCACGTGTTTAACTGTCTCCGGGCCTAGCTCATACTTCAGCAGTGAAAATGTGTCTGTCGAAACAGGTCACATCAGCTGTTGTAGTATTGGATAAGTTTGGTATGTTTGTGAAGAAGAAACGGAAATATAGGGAATTTTGGGCAAAGAATTGGCTGTTGAATATAAATATATTTACCCATATGATTTATTGAACTTTATAAGAACTGATGATAGACCTGATGACTACAAAAACTATCTAAGAATGTCGGAAGAAAATTTCAACCTTCTGCTCGAAAAAGTTAAACCCTAGCTAAAACTCCCTACATGCCAGGATACTATCTACTTTTTCTTGACAAAGTTCAAGTTAGGATTTGGGATTTTCACTTTGTTTACTTGAGGAAGAAGTTCTCAGGCCTCATCCCTCTTTCCCCTCACGATGCTCCCGGCCAAAAAGTCAGGGCTCATAAATGTTTTCGATTCCGACATTGTTCGTTATGTGTCCTAACTCAGGCTAACTCACTTGTGTAGATGAGCGAGTTAGGCTTTGAGGTGATATACACTTGCGAGTTCACAGCCGAGTCCTCTGGCCAAGTCCGGCTCATTCACTTGCAAGTTTGGCTCTTTTAAACGTGAGCCCAGACAGGCTCCGGAGTGGGACTCATACTTCTATGGGGGGCTTTAGAAGTGGTTTTATTATATCACAACACAAAAAATAACTTAGTAAATATATGTTTTTGTTATTTAAAACAATAATTTTTTACTTGATAGATTTGATTTATGAAATGGTTTTGCTCAATGGCATAAATACTGAGAAGAAACCTAAAATGCTTATACTTGCTGTTCTTGGAGAAATCATGTGATACATGATACTAGCAGCTCCTGCAGAGTGTCCCATGAGAGTCACACTTCGAGGATCTCCACCAAAAGAGGCAATGTTCTCATTGATCCACAGAAATGCTAAATATTGGTCTAATAAACCTAGGTTACCTCTCGCTTCAGCATTTCCCAGGCAGAAAAATCCTGTAAATAATAAAGTTATTCAAACAAATGTTGTCGAGAAGTTTTAAGTTTGCAATTATTTGGTACTATATAAATTAACTGAACAAAGATACAAAGTTTGTCTCTGGTAACTGGAGAAACTACTACAGGTTCTTTTTTTAGTTATTTTGGTTAGAAAACGATGATAATCATCATGATAAACGACACTGCTCTACTTGCTACTGAATATGACATACAAACAGCTACTGACAAATTACAGTCAGCTGTGAATAGTGTTAGCAGCTGGACCAGGAAAGGGTACATTAAGCTGAATGTGGGAAGTCTACTCATGTTAACTTTACGAACAAGCACTATGTGTATCAACCAGTGATAATTAATCAACGAATTGTTCCACATGCTAATGAGACAAAGTACCTAGTGATGACCCTGGATGCAAAAATTCGTTGGAAGGCACATGTGACAAAGAAACATGAACAACTTGGCCTAAAGTACAGACAAATGCACTGGCTTCTTGGAAGGAACACCAAATTGTCCGTACATAATAATCTGCTGCTGTATAAGGAAGTATTAAAACCCTTCTTTACATATGGTGGCATTCAATTGTGGTTATGTGGGAAAAAATGTAACATCCAAGTAATACAGACATTGCAAAACACAGGGATTCACAGTATTGTTATGGTATATCCGCAATGTAGATATCCATCAGGAATTGATGGTGCCGTTAGTAGCTGAAGAGGTAAAAAGGTTTGCTAGAGAACATGCAAGCAGACTCCATGGCCATCAAAATGTCGAGGTTAGCATATTTGCTCAGCAACGTATCACTAGTGTGTAGGTTGAAAAGAGCGAAACCAAATGATTTAGTGTAAATTAGATAAGAACTACACATGCTCAGAGTGTATATTGTATTGTGAAGTGCGACACTGGACGTATTTTCACCACAGAGCCTATAGTTAGAAAAATATTGCTAGATTGTCTTTGACTAGTTGTAATTGTATATATGGTTATATATAAATAAAAAACATATATATTTCTTTTGAACATTTCAATTTAGTATAATGGATGTTACTGTACAGGGTGTCGGATCTTCATTACCTGCAACCAGTGGTGACTAAGCAGGCCATGGGTAGTTGTTATACTGTGAGCTCAAGGATATAAAAAACAATGATCAGAACACACAAAGAAAATGGTCAGGTAGATTTGTTTTGTGAAACTACAAAGCTGAATGAAATCTTATCTCCTGGCCCCCAATTGATTTCACTTTATTAGCACCGAGTCCCAATATTCCACCAATATAAGCAAATAAGTGTTGAGATTCACCTTATTAGCAGCTTGAGCATATTCATATGAACAATAATTTCTGTTCCTAGCTTCAGCAGCTCAAACCATTGTTACATTAAAACTAAAAAAAAACAATGTTTGTTCAGTGCAAGAAAGTAACTCCTAGCAAGTCTGTGCTGGTTGGGGGATTGAGGGGAGTTAAGTTTCAAGCTACACTTGCCCCACTCCTATCTAAATACACTCTCATGGCAGTAGGCTATATAAACTCGCCATCTTCGCATCTTAATACTGCTCGAAGTTAACTTTATCCACTACTATATGAAATATATTAAGCGTGAGTAGATCGGCATGGGATCTACAGTGGCGCACCGAGGATTTGGCTTGGGGGGGGGGGGGGGAAGCCGCCTCCGCCAGAATGTATATTTATATACATATTCAACAAATCCTAAACGGATGAAAGTTCTTTAACCTATCACAAAGTCTGAAATATTATATATTTTTTTAAAGTGAATGGTGATGGACTTGAGTCAGACAATAGTGCAATATAAACATTCTTTCCGCAAGATCACCCCGCACTGACCTTGAGTGACGGTCTAGCCAGCACCCCAGCACGCTGCCTTTTAGGGCCACGTTATACGAGCGCTGATAGTGCCTCGTTTTCAACGTTGGGTTAACGTCAATTAATTGGGTAAATGGAACTACTGTGGGCCATGTTATACGAACGCTATCAACGCAGGCGAATTTAAGTTAACTGGGCGTTGAGCGTTGCCAAAGCGGATTGACGCGGGCGCTATCAACGCCGAACAAAGTTATATGGAGCACAGCTACCAGAGAAGCCACAGTAGAATAACTAGTAGAAAGTAGTTCTTTTTTATTTCAAAGAGATTATTGTGTACTTCAAAATGTACACGAGTGAGCAGAGTCGACACGGACGGAGTCGATTTTTCCACGCTCTGACAGCATGCTGGATCGGGTCGATTCGGCTCCGCTCCACGCGAGTTGGGTATAGATATAGCCACAGGTCAAAACCAGAAAGAACGCTCGATCTCTTCCACTGATCGTCCATGATAATTTTGCAATTCATGGTAGTTGTGACAGTAGTTGTGGTGAGGTGGAATGCGCGCGCATCCTTCCGAAATATGTCGGAACGGTGCGGGTCTGTTAAATTCGGGTCTGTTAAATTTATTCACTGCTATGGATTTCCGCAGCGGAACGGGTCGGCTCGACTAAGCTCAGCTCGTGTAAGTATAGCTGAAGCTTGATACACGATTTGAAAGCACTGGGTGTGTACCCCACCGTCTAGCCCTCCTGATACACAATTCCTCATATGTTTCTATTGTTTGTAAAACACCAAGACAGAATGACTGAATGGTTTCCATTTTGGAAGTGAAGGACGCAACATTGACAAAGCTTCAAGAACGCTGTGTATAACACGGGACCCACGTTACCAACGTCGCGCTTTCAACATCCCGTATAACTTGGGAATTTAACGCCCGGCTTTCAGCTTTATCAACGCGGCGCTAATCAGCGCTCGCATACCGTCAACTCATGAACCAGACCTCCGAGACTCAAACATCACTGTAAGAAAATCATGATTGCGTAGGGTAAAAATCATATTTATTTAAAAAAGAACGATTATTTTTTCGTGATCACACCACGAAATTAATCATAAATAATGTAATTTTAAATTGAATATCGACTACGTATTCAACGATCGATTAGTTTAAAATACAATCCACATTACTAAAAAGACCTTCTGGGGGGGGGGGGGGACAGGTCCCGTTCGTCCACCCCCGTCGGTGCGCCACTGGGGATCTAGAGTCAACTTTCTTGTAACACAGTTGAACAGGTTTGAACCTAGTCAATGTTTTCTCAACTTAACTCCTAAAATAGAGATGGTAGAATAAAACTAAGCATACAACGTGAAAACTGAATAATTAGACACATATATTCTTAACAACATTAGTTTTCTTTACAAGGGAACTATTATGTTATAACATTAAATACGAAGAAAAAGATTAAATATGATCTCAACTTACCAAAAACATTCATACGATAGGCTATAGACACAACTACAACACCCTCAGCTGCTAAATCTTGAGCAGGAAATCTAGACGGTGATCCGGAAACAAAACCTTCTCCTTCAAGGAATACAACTACAGGAGCGTTGCGGTAATTCATGGCTAACTGGAAACACATAGAATTAGTTTTTCATTATTTACAAGACGTGCAAATGAAAATAACCACGCGAGTGTAGAAATACAGTTGTCAATATTTTGAGTAAAAGTAAACCAATACTGTATGATATTTTTTTGGTAATCATTTTCGAAAGGAAAGATATGTGTTTTAATAATTTCTTAAATTGACAAATTTATTAAAACTATAACATTTTTTGACACATACTTAAAATTCCAAATGATAATAGAAATATTAATATGATTGTTCACTAATTGATCTGATTTTCAAATTCTAAATAGGTGACAAACTGTTTAATCTCAGAAAATATTTAGTTTTAATTGCTTTAATTTCTCACCTCAGTAGTCCATATATTAAGGTACAAACAGTCTTCATCTTGTTGCGTTGATGCAGCCATACTTGGTGCTAACTGCAATAATGGCTGAACACATACTGAGGCAAAACGGCCAGCGAACATCGGTCTTTCCCAGCCGGGATGCTTTTCTGGTGGCTAGAAATAAAAAAGTTTTCCATATTGTAAAAAATCAGAAATCATTTGTTAAAATAAACAACTTGAGCTTCCAGAATATTCTAACAATATTTATGAGATTTTCATAAACACCTGAGTGTTTGGACGCGTCTTTACTTTCTGGTTCCCAAAAATACATTTCTGAAAATTTTGCAGCAATAAAAAACTAATTTAATTTTCCTTCAACTATGAAATAATTGGAGTTGTAACTGACCAGAAATCGTAGGTTTCCTACAGGTGGTTTTGCATAAGGTATTCCGAGGAACACAATGATCCCCATTTGTGATTCAGAATACAGCTTAATCTGAAAAAGAAAATCAATATTAAATTAAATTAAAGCCATAATTTCTTTTTTATATACATACATAGCAACCAGTGGCGTAACTTACACTCCCTCAGACACCCCGCGATGCAGGGGGACCAGAGGATCAAGAGTGCCTACTAGTAATTATAAAACAAATATGATCTTGCAAATGCATGGAGAGTCAGTAATAAAGACAAAAGAAATAAGAAAGTAAAGAATGAATACCGTATGGCATTTGTTTTGATTGACACCCAATGGGAAAGATGACGGTTTACATATCCTGGGTTTTACATGCTATTGTTTACTAGCTTATGCTGATCATGATAGAAAGATCTACTGCAGAATGGCCTAGTATTGCTAATAGAGTATTATGTAATGTTCATTAACATAATAAAGCTCACAATCTTAAAACTTAAAAAAAAAAAACTGTGCTGTGGATTGTGTGGAAAATTAACTACAGTCAATTCCGCGTTCACCGTTCAGTACATGACTTACGGGAGATAGTCATGCTACTACAATTACTGGGAACATCACGTT
>JAGFPH010007583.1:40332-56094 GCA_018207615.1 Philaenus spumarius | reverse complement strand
TTGAATAGACTCAAGTGCACTTCTTGAGTCTGAACATATAAGAAGGTTCTCCGGTGTTGGTAGAACAATATTGAGTGCCTTGAGTATTGCAAAAAGTTCTGCTGTATATACGGAAGAGGAAGATGGTAATCCATAAATAAAGCTGTTTCCTGACAGAACAAATGCGCATCCGACTCTATTGTCCAGTTTGGAACCATCAGTGAAAATAATATGACTTGATGGGTAACGTTTGCAAATGGATATAAATTCCTGACGGTAAACAACATCAAGTGTTGTTTGTTTTAGATACCTAGACAATGAGAGATCGACATGAGGTTTTCTAATCGACCATGGAGCGACAAAACATGGTGTATTTTCGTATATAGGAGGTAGTGCTACCCCCAGATTATTAAGGATACGGATGGTTCTGATCCCAAAGGGAGCAGTGGATTGTTTACGGAATTCGTACTGTGCAAATAATGGATTGTTAAATACAATATGATATGAAGGGTGCAAAGGTTTGGAGCGCAAATTACACATTTATGACAGTTGTAGCTGTTGTCTGCGTCGCGTGAGCGATGGCTCACCCGTTTCAACAAGCAGACTACTAATGGGACTAGAACGAAAAGCTCCGGATGCTAGACGGAGAGCAGTGTTATGAACGGAATCAATCTTATTAAGAACCGATAACCAGCTGACGAATAGACTATGGACCCATAGTCAATTCGTGATCGAATAAGAGCTCGGTAAAAACGCAGCATGCAGGTTCTATCGGCTCCCCAATGAGAACCGCTTAAAACCCGTATCATATCTAAGATCTTGATGCAGCGTGATTTTAAATTTGTCACATGCGAGTTCCAAGAGAGTCTATGGTCGAATATAAGACCTAGAAATGTGACAGTGTTATCGGAGTGAAGTTGAGTTCCGTTTAGGTATAAAATGGGACTAAAATGTTGTCTGCGACGAGTAAAAGCTATGCATCTAGTTTTAGCAGCGGAAAACTTAAATCCTGTCTGATTGGACCATGTTTGTAATTTGTTGATCGTTAATTGCAATGTTCTTTCTGCGGTTGCCGTGTTTCTGGTTGCCACGTAGATGGCAAAATCATCAACAAAAGGAGAACAGTGGACAGGTAATCGGACATTAGCAGTGATGCTATTAATAGCAACTGCAAATAATGTGACGCTAAGTACGCTGCCTTGAGGGACACCATTCTCTAAATAAAATCGATCTGATAAGGTTGATCCAAGACAGACCCTAAAATATCGATTAGACAAGAAATTTTTAATAAATTCTAGGATTCTCCCATGAATACCCCAAGATTGTAATGTATTTAGAATTCCTCTTCTCCAAGCCGTATCATATGCCTTTTCAAGATCGAAAAACACCGCAACAAGTGTCTGCCGAAGAAGAAAGGCATTTTGAATGGCCGACTCTAACAAAACCAGTTGATCGATAGATGATCTTCCCTGTCGGAAACCACACTGTTCTTTACAGATCAGTTGGTTACTTTCAAGGTACCATGCAAGTCGCCGATTGACCATCTTCTCCACCAGTTTACATAGAACACTGGTGAGAGAGATAGGACGATAACAACTTGGATCAGTTTTGCCTTTACCTGGTTTTAATAAAGGAATTACTATGGCCTCCAACCAAGAATCAGGAAAGATATGCTCATTCCATATACGATTGTATATTTGGAGAAGAGCTGCCCTACCCGACTCTGGAATGTGTTTAATCATAGCATATACGATATTATCGGGTCCAGGAGCTGAATCCGTAGCCGACAATAAGGCAGATTCTAATTCATCCATTGTAAATGGGTCATTTAACGGAGAATCCTGCGATATGCCGATAGTGAATGGCATGGCCTCTTGAGCGGTTTTATACATACGAAAAGCATCATTATTATACCTAGCTGTTGAAGAGAACCTAGAAAAGGATGAGCCCAAAATGCGTACAATTTTATGGCTGTCTGTAGTCAATATCCCATCCTGCTGCATCAGTCCAACCAAAGGAGCAGAGGAAACATGGCCACACACAGAACGTAACTTCTTCCACACTGTTGATGTGGGAGTCGTTCTGGTTATTGTACCGATATAATGGGTCCAAGAATCTTTCCTGCTCTGCCTGAATACTCTGCGAGCTTTGGCACGGAAGATTTTATAATTTTCCAGATTTTCTCCTGTCGGCATTCGATTCAAAGGCCTTAATGCTTTTCTTCGTAAGCGCAGAGCTTCTTTACATTTGTCGTTCCACCAAGGAACTGGTGGACGTTTTGGTCGTGTTGAAGTTTTTGGAATGTTATTTTCTGCTGCTGAAATAATGGAATCTGTAAACATATCAACTGTTTCATTTATAGAAATATGTTGATTATATTCCGGTAATGCAAATTGATTTGTAAAATCATTCCATAAGGCTTTGTTTATTATCCATCGGTGTGTTCGGTTGTTCAGAAAAGAGGAGTCGTTAAAGGAAATTTTTATAGGAGCATGGTCGCTGCCATACAATTCTGACATCACTGTCCACTCAAATCTTGTAGCTAGCGAAGGACTACAAAATGACAAGTCTACGACCGTCCAACCTCCTGTCGAAGCTGCTAAGTGTGTTAACGATCCGTCATTAAGTAAAAACAGATCTAAATCGGATCGTATCCTCTCTACGCGCATACCCCTTGAGCTGCAGGTTGAGGATCCCCATTATAGTGATGTGCATTGAAATCACCAAGCAACAGAATCGGAGCAGGTAATTGATATATTAAATCTATCAAGTCGTTTGGTTGGACGGTATAACTTGGTGGCAGGTATAGGCTGCATATCGTTAGTTTTATGGGAACAGCGACTCGAATTGCTACTGCTTGTAATGGTGTATCCAGATTTACGGAAACACCATCCACAGAGTTGTGAGCAAGTATGGCTACACCACCTCTTGCTCTCTCCTCTGTAACAAAATCTGACCTGAAGACGGAATACCCTCTTAAATTTAACGAATGCGCATTATGGAGATGTGTCTCCTGGAGACAAACGAATAGAGGAGACGTGTCTCGCACAAGAACTTTCAGCTCTTCCATGTGACTTCTAACACCATTTAAATTCCACTGAACCACATTCATTTTTGGGATCGTGGACATAGATAATTAACGAATAAATGTATTTCAGCAGTTCACATTATAAATTGAAATAAATATAGAAATTCATTCTTATTAAATAAATAAATATTAGAAGGGACATGGTCCCTTTTCAACCTTTTCCTTTTCCTGTCCTGTAGTGTCAGAATTGTTTTTAGGTTGTGTGTCCTTGTCCACTTCCATATTATCCTCACACGTCTTGGAAGATGTTGAGGGAGGAGAAGGGCAAAGATCCGGGTTTTTAGGTTGTAGTGGAACCTCCTTTTTTCTCTTTTTTACTACTTTTGACATTGGCCATTTTGCTTTTGGTAGCAACTGGTTTCTTTCCTGGAACGGGTCCAGAACTTTTTCTTGTTACTACAGAAGGACATGTATATGATTTCTTTAAAAATTGCTTTACCCCAGATACTGGAGTAATTTTCTTTTTTATAATGGTTTTTTCTTGCGTCTTTATTCTCAGATCAAGAGCAGGGATAGATGGTTCTATCTCTGCTTGTGATACTAAGAAACTAGAGGACGGAAGAATGGAATTTGAATCAACTAAAGCAGAAGCGGGAGCGGAAGGAGGCACTTTAGAGAATAGAGAGACTAGCTGAGCAACTTGGTCAGTTAAGATTTTGACAGTCTTAGCCAATTCTCCACAACTTGTTTGAAGCCACTGCAGCAAATGATTTGCCTTCCAGAGTATTCCTAGAGGTTTTATATAATTTTTTGGCGGCGTTAAATGATATTTTTTCCTTAGCCATAATAGTAAGGACTGCTTTTTCTTTTTTAAACTTTTCACAGTTAAAGGACCGTGCAGGATGATCGCCGCCACAGTTGGGACATTTGGCGTCATCATTGCAGCCCTCACTATTATGACATGCATTGACCGCATGTTTCTTGCTTTGTGCATGTAGAACTCACGTGTCCAAACCCTTGACACTTAAAACAACGTCGAGGGTTTGGGACGTAAGGTCTGACAGAAAGACGGTAAAAACCAGCATAGATATGCTCTGGCAGTGAAGGTGTGCCAAATGTAAGAATCAAAGAAGCAGTGGCTTTTTTCTCTCCATTTTCATTGCGCATTATGCGAGTGACATCAACGATCGACTGGCTAGCTAATTCGCTTTTTAATCCTCCAAACTAATGGGGATCAAGTCTCTACAGGTAATAATTCAAGGATCTGTGAGGTTCCACAGATACCTTGACTTTGTCATAGAAAGAAGTCATCTTTAACAGCGACAAACTTTGTTTCTCGCTGTTAGTTTCCACTAAAATGGTGCCATTCTGTAATTTCCTAATGGAAAGTACAGGGCCCGCTGTTCCAGTAATTGCTTTGTTGATTACAAAGGGTGATACCTTTGATAAATCAGAATGTTTTTCCGCATTCGAAAAAACTAAAAATTTGGGAGCTGGCAACTCAGATGGTTGTTGAGCAGCCCTCTCCTTTGTCTTTTTAAACAGTTCTTTGTTTACAGACTCATCAGACGAATCTGAATGAGGTCTCTTTGTTCCTAAATCTTTGACGGTTTTGTTTACCATGAGTGTTTTTGTCCAGCGCATCGTGTTAGGCGGAATCGGGCGAACTCGGTAAGGGCGTGCCCATCAGATCACATTGCGATCACTTCCGAACCCCCAGTTCCGTGAGGATCCCGAGCACTCTTTTGCCAGTCTGGATGGACATCAGTCTGGAACCCGAAACTACTGTGAGGAAGAATCCAACTTTCTTCAACACCGCGAACACTTCCTGACCAAGAACCGAAGTGGCTGGCCCCAGAACAGAAACCACGCATACGTCTCGGCAGAGCAAGCTCACATCAGCCTTACCAAACCAGAGGTTGTCAAGACTCTGGCAGGTTCAGCACTCCCAACGCGCAATGGCTCTGCACAGTCAAAATCCTAAAAGAAGGTGAGAATAGGAATGTATGTATTGTTTGATGTATGTGTGTATGTAATTTTATGGATGTATTGTATGTGTTGAATGTGTTGGGCGTTGTTTGACTCGGGTACCGCGAGGGACGCCAAAACCCTCTTAGTAGGTGCAGCTAGTCTGCACCCCCCGTGCTGGGTTTGAGATTAATCTACAGAGTGTCACAGAAACGTTGTAAAGCTTAAATTAAATAGCAATTTTTGTTTTTTTTATTTGTATTTAGTTATTGAAACATGCTAAGTGATTCTTTATAACTGCAACCAATTTTATTCTGAATACCATTCAGGAGAATATCATATGTGACAGACAAACAAATACGTGATGCTATAAGGTGTCTTGTTTTATTTTATTTTACGGAACCCTTAAGATAGTAACATTTAATTGTAAGCAAAAAGAGATATAAGCAATAACAACTAATTTGATATCAAACAAAAGCTCTTAACCAATCTAGACAATTATATTTAACACTTTTTAGGAAAGACAAACAAATCATTATCTTTTAAACCAGAAGGTATCAACATAATTTTACTTTTATATACGTCAAGTTATCCTTTGTTACCTTTTCACATTAATCTAACTTTAACCATTGTTTAAACTGTTTTCATCGTTACATTAGCCGTAACTTTATTCAGTTTAATCCTTTATTTTTAACAGGATTTGCATTTTAATTTCAGCTTTTTATATTTTTACAGTATTTTAACTGACTTATAAATTTATTATCTTTACATCGCCATGAAGATTAACACCTGTAACATACAAATATTTGGAGATTGCTGACATTTTTACAGTATTTATTTTGAAGGCAATTTAAATGCACGTTCTCCTTTGCCTCATTGCCCGTCCTGACTTTTATATTAGTAATACAGATTCCTGCACAACAGAAGAATTTAATACAATGCGAAGGTATTAAACTGTTTATAACCCGGAATAATTTGAATTCTGGAATTTATGAACCAATGACATATTTATGGGACATGGAATATTGAAATAAACAAATATCTCTTTATTATTTTTTCTCTTCTTATTATTTCAGGCGGAACTGAAAAATGTCAGTATAGATAAAAGGTCTTTATTGTAATATTTACAGTAATGAGATTCGAATTATATTGTATGGAACTTAATATGGACACAATTTCTATGATTACATTACCGGCTATCATTATATTTGAATTGATGTGAATAGAGTGACTTATGTATAAATTAGTAATAGTTAGAGTATTACTTTTATAAATTGTTAAACATTATTTTGTCAGGTATTCTAGTATAATGTATCTTAATAATAGGTTAGGTGTAATTAAATTGGTTGCAAGACAATGACATTATAAACAAACAAAGTAGTGGGAGTAAAAAAAAAGAGGATTTAAATAAATTGAGATAGTCTTGCTGTGAGCCAGTTGATGAGAAACAGAGGGAGATATAAAGAGTAGTATCAGAAGGAGTAAAGAATGGAGGACCCAATAAAACAGGATTCAGTTCATGAGTGTGAAATTTGTAAAGAGTTAGAGTAAAATGATAGAAAAAAGATACAATTATAGGAATGGAGATGGAAGATAAAGTAAAATGAGAGATTAAAAGAAAAGTAAGACAGAAAGTAATTACGAAGTGACATTGACTCACAGAGAGAAAAAGAAAGATACAGATTTAAAAAAAGGGAAGACCAAGTAAAATGAAAGACTAAACAAATTAGAACATTAAAAACAACAGAATAATGCAATTAAGAGACAGAAAAGAGAGAGAGTGATAGAGGAAGCTGGAAGATTGATAGAGAAAAAGAGTAAAGATGCCGATCAAACAAAGATAGAGTTAAGAATTATAACATTACCCTGCATTTGCGGTCCAGGCGTACAGTATATTGACGACAGTGGTTTCGACCTCACTGGGTCAGTTATGAGTCTTCTTAATACATATTAAATTACACATACATTTACACGCACATACACAATACACTTCACATTAAACTTGAGTGGTTCACCATGGTTATATGGCTTGTCAGTTGATTTACGAATCGATTTAAAATGTGGATGTATTCTTTTACGTCTGCGACCGGGTCGGGACTGAATATAAATGTTCGGATAGGGTGGTGGTGGGCTCGCGAGCTACCATCGTTTAAATCTATTATCAGGCCATATAAGGAATTGGATTGGAATTTCAACTTGTCATTCAATATGTCTGATGGATTGTTTATATATAATATGTGGAACTCTTCCAGAACATCAATTTCCCTGCTCTGCCCTTGCTGAGCGTTTTTATAATTTCCATGTTTTTCTGGTTTTGATATCTGTTTAATGGCATTTTTGGGTGTATGTTACCGCAATCTCTGTAAGAATGGCCTACCTGTTTGTCCTATGTAAGATTTAGGGCATTCATTGCAGTTTATTATGTATTTACCATATTCATTGTATACATTGTCCTCTTCTTTGGGAGGTCACCGTAGCATGGTATTGTTTGTGCGGAAAGATACAAAGTAACTACGTTGTTTAAAAACTTTGCTGATTTGATTGTGGAAGACTCCACTGTAAGTTATGCAAACATATATAAATTGATTCATAAATCAACTGACAAGCCATATAATCATGGTGCACCATTCCAATTGAATGTGCAGTTAATGTGTACTATGTGCGTGTAAATGTAGGTGTAATTTAATATTTACTAAGAAGACTCGTAAATGACCCAGTGAGGGCGGAACCTCGGTCGTCAATATACAGGACGTCTAGTTCGCAAATGCAAGGTAATGTTATAATTCTTAAATTCAACATTGTGATCAAGAAGTAGGATTCATAATAAAAGATGTAGTTCCATATTAAGTGAAAAGTAATAAAGTGTGACAGACACAGTAAAGTAGAAGTTAGAAATTATTATGGGAAAGATTAATTAAAAGGAAAAAATATATTTTAAAAAGAAGGGGAGTTTGTTATAAACCATTAAAATGTTGGAAAGAAAGGCATAAAATAGAAAGTAAAATAAATTGAACAGGAAAGTATGTAGAAGAGATAGCAAATATGGAGAAAAACTGTAAAGGAAAGTAATGAATTATAAAGCGAAAATGTAAAAAAAAAACTATAAAGGGGGACAGATGTGGGGACGATGGAGAACAAACATATATCTAATAAATTGAGAAACAATGAGGGCAAATTAAATTATTATTGAGAAACATAAATGCTAAAATTGCAGCGAGAGGTATACTAATAAGGAAACAGAATAAGGTGAGAGATAAATTAAATCGGATTATTATAATAAATAGAAAGTAAAGTGTGAATCAGAGATAGGAAAGTAAATATAAAGAGAAAGAGATAGATTTAATCTGTACTATTCAGCGTATAGTGTTGATAGAAAATTGTTTAGATTTCAATGAAAATACATGAAGTCATAACCTTTGCAACTATATACAATCAGGTTTCTGCAGCAGTTGTTCTGGTTTCAAAGTACATTGGACAAAGAGAAGATACAGTAGATGAGTTGGACAAAGAATTGAGCTATCACTTCATTTGGAAGTAATTACCCTTGTAAAGTGTCTTTGTAATATGTGAAGTTTCACTTGTATTATTTAATATGTGAATACATGTATACGTTTAGCAAAGAGCTACAGCATGCACGGCTGAATGTCAAGAGGAAATTAGCCGAGTTACGGTAAATCTATGTACAACTAAGTTCTACAAAGCATTGCATTAGTTGTATTACTATTCTTACGTGTTGCATGCTGTACATACACAAGAAAATATACGGTCGTCTAACCGTCCATACGATCATAGCTTGTTTGTTCTATTATGATTTTACTCAAAAGATAAACAAAATATTTTATAAAAAATGTCACATATCGTAACTATTGGCGTCCGGATAAAATTGCAATCATAATGTTTTCAAAAATTGGTGCCTAAGCATGAGCAGAAATTTCAAACTCGTGTCAAATATGTGATGCGCTATTGCATGATTGTACTGCGGGAGTAGTGCATAATTTAAAAAAAAGTTAGACATAATTATACCAGAAAAAAATACATTTACATTATAACTGTTAATAACAATAAGTACTTTTTATGTTATGACTTTTGAAAAAAATAATCTTAAAACCATGTTTAAAATGGGAGGTATTGTTTTATATTCTACCCTCAAAAAGTAAAAAAGAAAGAAAAGAAACCTTAATTTCAAGTCAAATAAACAGTTTGCATTATACATTAAAGAAAAAACTTTAAACTATAAATATACAATCCAAAAATGTAATTCTAAATATGGTTTTCCATTAGAAAGATTTATCTGGCCGCCATATTGGAAAAATGGCTAAAGTTATCGAAATTGTAAACCCCCCCCCCCACGATATACACAATATTTTAAAACACGAGCGGTAAAACATTCTTCTATCGCGGTTAGAAGATGTGCTATCCAGTTGTTTCTATATTTTGTTCACACCCTGTAAGGATATGATACGGCAAAGTAGTATTCAAATGTTGGGGAGATTCTAGTAACTGTCGTTTTAGTTAGGGTTCTAACTTTTACTTTATATGTTGTATAACGTTGTAATTTAAATATTTAATTATTGTTCTTTGTAACCATGCAGTTTTAAAACTATTTATCCAATGCAGATGGAACGTTTATTGATGTGTCAAACGTGACTTAAACGTGATAATGGTTTGTTGGATAGTTTTAGTATTATTTTGTATTTTATTTGTACAATTTTAAATAAAAGTATTTAAAAGTTAGGTACTTGTACAGTGTATAAATACAAATATAACTAAACAACCCGTATATAATAAGTTTACTATTTTAAATTGAAAATAGATTATCTAGTATTGGTGTACGCACTAGCCCCTTAAAAAGAATCAACACGACATCCTAAACCTAAATAAAACTAAAATTGAAAATAAAAACACAAACTATTTTAATGTTTGGAGTCAGTTGTTAATGAAAAATTCTTCAAAGAAGTTTAGAGACATTTGACTAAACAGCTAATTATTTAAGGCAAACAATGAATATCACCATTTATTTTAACATTTGAACACTGAGCTATTTATTTGAAATGTATGAACATTAGTTTGTAAATTGTTTAAGCTTAAACCTTATTTTAAAATGTTTGTCAATTTCAGTAGTTCTCACAAATTTATGTGCTATACTTTATATTGATATTTAATACATGCACTTTGTACACAAAATGTCACCTCGTTCAAACTATAAAATATGTTAATATCTAAATAAAATAAAATATCTAGACTCTAAATAAATAAGACTCTTAACAGAAAAAAAATCACTGTCTCTCATTCTCTCTTATATTCACATTGGTATTTCACTTTCTCTTGTTATAGTTATGAAAACCGTATTGGTCGTTTTTACACTAAGTCCACTCCCATTTTTGTAGAGTGCAGTAAATATGTGGCTTATTAGTCCTAGGTTAAACCAGTTATAATCTCTTACTTGTAGCAAATTTTTCACTGAGGATGACGAATTTGTCGTTTTAACGCGTTTAATTATTAACGTGTGTTTGCCAGAACTAGTATGTTATTATTTTTAGATAAACTACTTGCTGCTATTGTACACATAGAGTATGTCTAATTTGTTTTACTATTAACAATTTCTTTATTCAGAATTTTGTGAAATGTATGCCCTTTCAAAAGGTCATCAGCTTGTTAACGTCATGACTCGACATAGTAAAGCGAGTATTTTGTTTTGTTTTGTGGTGGAATGCTTATGACGCAAACTTTTCGTTAGAAAAGATAATGTGGGACTCGGTCCGAAAGGACCCACACCCACTCAACCTCCTCACTCCCCCACGTGGAAGTCACTCTGAACTGAACCAAGGCACAAGAGTGATGCGCCGACTTCTCCTGAAGGGAAGTTACACATTCTACTACCGTAAACGGACAGAAACACTATGCACGCATCACTGGGGGGAGCGTTAGCAGCATCTAGGGAATTCACTAATGGCTGCAAGCAGCAATATAAAACTCACTGAAAAAGAAAATGGAAACAAACAAGTTAGTGTATCGTGATGAAGTCGCGGAGTGAAGAAACCTATGGCGAGTCGTCCTGGATAGCAGCAGGCCGAGACTTACCATCTTTCGGGATGTCGAGTCTCCTGCAGATCTCGGCTATGAGGATAGCCTGAGTCGCGTGCTTCCTGAAACAGTTTAGTAGCACATCGTTTAGCAAAAACATCTAGGGTATGGATGCTGGTTGATAGTAGAATGGTGGAAATCCTCACGTACCATGGTTTATACACGAGTCTGCGAAGAGCAGCTGTCTGAAGATTCTAAAATTTGTTCCTGCTGGCTTTGCTGACAAGCGCCCATCAAGCGATAGAACATCAGCACTGAATGCACTACCAACAGACAAATTGTTAATTTAGCTTTTTCTGGCAAGAGGCTATGCCTTGCTAACAAGGGTGAGAGGAAACCCTGCATTCGCTTTCCTTGGGTGACCTTGTTCTGCACGTGTCGCCTGAAGTTGAGTCGACTGTCCAGCGTTATGCTGAGGTACTTGACAGTAGGCTTTAAAAGCATAGCCACCCCATCAAGTTCCACGGCATGAGGGACTCTGCGTGTCATTCTACGCCTTTTCCTGAAATAGATGGAATCAGCTTTATCCGCATTTATCTTAATGCGTATGCCACTGTTACAGTGCGTCCATTTGTTTCTGCATGTTCTTTGTTGCGTAAGCCGGATTTGCACTACCGCAGTGTAGAAAAGCATCATAAGCATACAGCGATATTGTCAAACCTGGAATAGTTGGAAAGTCGTTAGTGAATAGCACTGGTCCCAGGACACTGCCTTGGAGAACATCATCAAGTATCGGCCGCAAAATGGAGAGTTCACCGTCTAAAAATGTCTTGAAGGATCTGCCTGAGAGGTAAGAGCGGATCAAGTGTACAGCAGCGTCCAGTACAGGAGACTTGCTCAACTTGTATAGAAGGCCTTCTTGCCATAAGTTGTCGAACGTCTTAATGACATCTAGCAACACTGAACAGAGGACAAGAATTTATTGTGGTTATCAACCAGCTGGTTGATAACTAGAACGAGTTGGAGGGCTGTTGAATGAAGCCGAACTGCTCTGGTCTGATGTAGCCCTTGTACCATCCTCAAAGGGAACAAACAAAATGGAAAGCGTACTGAGTCAAAAATGGGGTGGTGCATACATAAGGAAAAACAAAAAATGATAAATCCTTCTAAGGATAATAATCTGTAGCCTTACCTTATTTTGGAAAGTTTTTCAAGAAACACCTGAATTAGCTATTCACAGGAAATGCCAAAAAAAATACAATTCACTTAATAAACAGTTTGTTTGTTAAAATATTATTTTAAAGTAATATACAAAAAAAGATTATATGCCCTTAAATAATAAAAAAAATCTTAAATTGAATGCCCTTAAGTACAATTGGTTTTCAAAGAAAAATTTACAATATATATTAAATAATTAAGTTCAAAAAGAAAAACTCTCCCCAAAAATAAAATTTGAAAACCCTCCCTGTTTACAATGAAATATAAAAATTACAAATTAGTAGTGTTTACAAATTTACAAAATTGAATACATTTACCATGGATTTGATAATAATTGTATATCTATGGCCAAACTTAATACTAGGTAAAAATTAAATAATAAAAAATAATGGAGTTTAATTTGTTGAGACGTCTCTCGTACATAAATAAAAAAAAGTTTTAAATTTGAAAAAGAATCCCTTTGGGATTGAAAGTCTAAAAATTGCTAGCTTGTCCCATCCAATTATTATAAAAAAATATTATTATAGCCTTTGTCAACTTAGTAAGCCTTTATTAATTTCATTTCATTTTAAAGTAACAGACAGTTCAAAATTCTAGAAGCACTCAGAAATGATTTCATTGTAGCTGTTTGTTATTGTTCCGAAGATGGAAGACAAAACTTGTAGGATGTTAAACCATACTAAGTACATTGTAGGGTGTTAATTCATCTGATACTTAAACCAGTGATGTTCACTATAAAAAAAAAACACATGGTTTATTACATGGCTAAAATCATGTATAAAGTTGCATTGCTATTTCATGTATGAAACTGTAATTTAACTTCAGGCATAGAACTGTATTATATTTTCCTGTATAAAACTGTAATTTAACCTCGTGTAAGAAACTGTATTTTAATTTATAGATTTACAAAAAAATATTTAAATCAGAGCTTTGAATACACACTATTACACCTTTATAAGGCTTAAAGGCTTCTAAATCTGATACTGCAATCTGTTTAAGGCTTGTGGCTACGTAATGTAAAATAGAAAATAGGCTATTGCAAATTGAAGTTAAGTTATGACATAAATTTACTCTGTAAGTGTAGATAATTTTTACAGTTAAATTCACACAATACATATTATTATAGCCAACTCAGGGTGTAATTTAGGTTTGAACTTTACCTGGTAGAAGATAGATGGATTTTTTAGCCCGTAGACATGTTTTGTTACGAATTAGACATTAGACAAGGTCAGACTATTTTGCCTCGAAACACTATTAAATCACTTCACTAGATTTACTTTAATCAACACATGTTATTAAGCTTGCTTAAAGATGGTTAAACAGTTACCATGTCGGTTTTACATTCAAATAGGTTCGGTTTAGGCTAAGAGTTGATCGTGTTGTCACTTTCACATTACATGGACAAGGTTACGGCAGAAGAAATGAATATGCAATTTCGACCGGCTATCGAGCTAGGCACCTAACAGCTGTTGTGTGGCCGGCTTGATCTTATAAACGTACAATGTTGCCAACATAAATATGGCCTTAGCGCGCGATTTCAAATGTTACTTGTTTTTGATTTAACATTTCATTTTTGTTCTTTTTATAATTTTTATTGCACATAAATTTTTACATTTATGTTTTTATTATTTTTTTTTAATTTGGGTATAAAACAAGGAGTAAAATGTTAGTTTTAAGAAAGTAATAAATACAAAATTCATCATATGTTTGTGTTTGCTTCACTGAACCAAATATGTTATATAAATACCTTTAATAGGTATGTTATATGGTAATGATTTGTTATATAAATACCTGAACAATAGGTGAAATGTGTGTCATCGCTTAAACAGTGGCTAAAGAAAGTAATGCGAGCAATAATCATGCAAAACAAAGGTAGGCCTATTTATATAATACAAAATTAATATATATTTTGTGGAAATCTTAAACGTTAATTAATTATGGTATTGTCAAATTTTATTTGTTTGACTTTATTTACTAGGGGAGACCCCTGCGTGCTCCTCACGCCAACCTCCAATGAAACCTTCTAAAAACATATGTTATGTTTTATTTATAATAAAAGTGTAGGATTAATAATAACCTCAAAACTAAGATGGTAAATAATGTTAAATGTTCAAATTAAATTATGTCTTATATTTTATAACAGCAGTTGTAATAATAGTTAAAAGAAACCAGCAAGGCTCAGGTCTACACTTTAAAACCCTAACCTAAAATCTAGAAATACAAAAATAATTGCTTCAAATTTTAAAATCAGCTGTTAATGGAAATATTGGAGCAAACAACTAGTTATTTTATTCAATTGGTTGCTATGGTAATAAATGTAAATACATGTGTTGGTTTATCATTCTAGGCCTAACCTTAGATTTTTTTCCAATTAAATTTACAAATATTAAAATAAAAAAGGTTTTTATCGAAATGAACTATAGCCTATGTTACTCAGGGATAGTGTTAACTATTTTTTCAATAGGTTCAGTAGCGCCAGAGATTACCCCCTTACATACAAACAAACAAAAAGAGAAACTTTACCTCTTTATAATATTAGTATAGATTGCAACATTAAATGTAAATACCATACATTTATCCGGGCCATAGATAATCTACATTAAAGACTGACTTTAATAAATACACTGCAAAAAGTGGTAAGTATATATTTATTTTGAATTATGTATAGGCCTAAGTTTAAAAAAAATCAATATCAATTAAGATTTTATAAAAACTAACTGATGTAGGCCTACATTAAATGTTTCTTTTATCAATGAAATTAGTGTGTTGTATTAAAATAAAATTTTCTTTCTTTATGGTAGTAAAATGACTAATAAATGGTTGATTATTCCTTGGCAAATAAATATAACATATGCAACAATTAATTGGGGGATGTTTTATATAAATTAGGGAAATGCAATGTCTTCCATGTTTAATCATATTTTGACATATAATTTTTTCAAAATATGACAAAATTTGAAAACACTATCCCATTTTAGATAATCATTCTTCAATGATTTGTATCTAGATTATTTTTATTGACTGGAATAGTTTTGTATTTTTAGTAGTCATTTTACCATTCTAATGGATCGTCATTTTAACGTTTTAGTGTAACGTCTATTTACCGTTCTGGATCACGTCTTTTTACCGTTTTGGAAGAACGTATATTTGCCGTTTTGAAATAACGCCTTTTTACCGTTATGAAGCAACGTCTATTTCTCGTTATAGAACAACGTCTTTTTACCACTGTACAGTAACGTCATATTTCCTAGTTTTCAACGAGTTTTTATCTAAAATATAACGTCTTAAGATGACGAGAATCTAACGATTTATTTACGCCACCTCAACAACGAGGTTTAGACGTCTTTTTACCTAATCTTTAACTATTTTGCAACGTCTTTTTAACTATCTTATCGTTGTGACATTTGGGCGGAATATTGACGTACCATTAAAACCGTTTCTTGACGTTTCGGCTAAACGTGTTTTCCACGGCAATATGACATGCTTGTGCTACGTGGGTTATCACCTGCTAAAAAACAATATCTACCCAAATAAATAACTTCCAT
>JAGFPH010007583.1:0-40232 GCA_018207615.1 Philaenus spumarius | reverse complement strand
GGCCCTGTACTTTCCATTAGGAAATTACAGAATGGCACCATTTTAGTGGAAACTAACAGCGAGAAACAAAGTTTGTCGCTGTTAAAGATGACTTCTTTCTATGACAAAGTCAAGGTATCTGTGGAACCTCACAGATCCTTGAATTATTACCTGTAGAGACTTGATCCCCATTAGTTTGGAGGATTAAAAAGCGAATTAGCTAGCCAGTCGATCGTTGATGTCACTCGCATAATGCGCAATGAAAATGGAGAGAAAAAAGCCACTGCTTCTTTGATTCTTACATTTGGCACACCTTCACTGCCAGAGCATATCTATGCTGGTTTTTACCGTCTTTCTGTCAGACCTTACGTCCCAAACCCTCGACGTTGTTTTAAGTGTCAAGGGTTTGGACACGTGAGTTCTACATGCACAAAGCAAGAAACATGCGGTCAATGCATGTCATAATAGTGAGGGCTGCAATGATGACGCCAAATGTCCCAACTGTGGCGGCGATCATCCTGCACGGTCCTTTAACTGTGAAAAGTTTAAAAAAGAAAAAGCAGTCCTTACTATTATGGCTAAGGAAAAAATATCATTTAACGCCGCCAAAAAATTATATAAAACCTCTAGGAATACTCTGGAAGGCAAATCATTTGCTGCAGTGGCTTCAAACAAGTTGTGGAGAATTGGCTAAGACTGTCAAAATCTTAACTGACCAAGTTGCTCAGCTAGTCTCTCTATTCTCTAAAGTGCCTCCTTCCGCTCCCGCTTCTGCTTTAGTTGATTCAAATTCCATTCTTCCGTCCTCTAGTTTCTTAGTATCACAAGCAGAGATAGAACCATCTATCCCTGCTCTTGATCTGAGAATAAAGACGCAAGAAAAAACCATTATAAAAAAGAAAATTACTCCAGTATCTGGGGTAAAGCAATTTTTAAAGAAATCATATACATGTCCTTCTGTAGTAACAAGAAAAAGTTCTGGACCCGTTCCAGGAAAGAAACCAGTTGCTACCAAAAGCAAAATGGCCAATGTCAAAAGTAGTAAAAAAGAGAAAAAAGGAGGTTCCACTACAACCTAAAAACCCGGATCTTTGCCCTTCTCCTCCCTCAACATCTTCCAAGACGTGTGAGGATAATATGGAAGTGGACAAGGACACACAACCTAAAAACAATTCTGACACTACAGGACAGGAAAAGGAAAAGGTTGAAAAGGGACCATGTCCCTTCTAATATTTATTTATTTAATAAGAATGAATTTCTATATTTATTTCAATTTATAATGTGAACTGCTGAAATACATTTATTCGTTAATTATCTATGTCCACGATCCCAAAAATGAATGTGGTTCAGTGGAATTTAAATGGTGTTAGAAGTCACATGGAAGAGCTGAAAGTTCTTGTGCGAGACACGTCTCCTCTATTCGTTTGTCTCCAGGAGACACATCTCCATAATGCGCATTCGTTAAATTTAAGAGGGTATTCCGTCTTCAGGTCAGATTTTGTTACAGAGGAGAGAGCAAGAGGTGGTGTAGCCATACTTGCTCACAACTCTGTGGATGGTGTTTCCGTAAATCTGGATACACCATTACAAGCAGTAGCAATTCGAGTCGCTGTTCCCATAAAACTAACGATATGCAGCCTATACCTGCCACCAAGTTATACCGTCCAACCAAACGACTTGATAGATTTAATATATCAATTACCTGCTCCGATTCTGTTGCTTGGTGATTTCAATGCACATCACTATAATGGGGATCCTCAACCTGCAGCTCAAGGGGTATGCGCGTAGAGAGGATACGATCCGATTTAGATCTGTTTTTACTTAATGACGGATCGTTAACACACTTAGCAGCTTCGACAGGAGGTTGGACGGTCGTAGACTTGTCATTTTGTAGTCCTTCGCTAGCTACAAGATTTGAGTGGACAGTGATGTCAGAATTGTATGGCAGCGACCATGCTCCTATAAAAATTTCCTTTAACGACTCCTCTTTTCTGAACAACCGAACACACCGATGGATAATAAACAAAGCCTTATGGAATGATTTTACAAATCAATTTGCATTACCGGAATATAATCAACATATTTCTATAAATGAAACAGTTGATATGTTTACAGATTCCATTATTTCAGCAGCAGAAAATAACATTCCAAAAACTTCAACACGACCAAAACGTCCACCAGTTCCTTGGTGGAACGACAAATGTAAAGAAGCTCTGCGCTTACGAAGAAAAGCATTAAGGCCTTTGAATCGAATGCCGACAGGAGAAAATCTGGAAAATTATAAAATCTTCCGTGCCAAAGCTCGCAGAGTATTCAGGCAGAGCAGGAAAGATTCTTGGACCCATTATATCGGTACAATAACCAGAACGACTCCCACATCAACAGTGTGGAAGAAGTTACGTTCTGTGTGTGGCCATGTTTCCTCTGCTCCTTTGGTTGGACTGATGCAGCAGGATGGGATATTGACTACAGACAGCCATAAAATTGTACGCATTTTGGGCTCATCCTTTTCTAGGTTCTCTTCAACAGCTAGGTATAATAATGATGCTTTTCGTATGTATAAAACCGCTCAAGAGGCCATGCCATTCACTATCGGCATATCGCAGGATTCTCCGTTAAATGACCCATTTACAATGGATGAATTAGAATCTGCCTTATTGTCGGCTACGGATTCAGCTCCTGGACCCGATAATATCGTATATGCTATGATTAAACACATTCCAGAGTCGGGTAGGGCAGCTCTTCTCCAAATATACAATCGTATATGGAATGAGCATATCTTTCCTGATTCTTGGTTGGAGGCCATAGTAATTCCTTTATTAAAACCAGGTAAAGGCAAAACTGATCCAAGTTGTTATCGTCCTATCTCTCTCACCAGTGTTCTATGTAAACTGGTGGAGAAGATGGTCAATCGGCGACTTGCATGGTACCTTGAAAGTAACCAACTGATCTGTAAAGAACAGTGTGGTTTCCGACAGGGAAGATCATCTATCGATCAACTGGTTTTGTTAGAGTCGGCCATTCAAAATGCCTTTCTTCTTCGGCAGACACTTGTTGCGGTGTTTTTCGATCTTGAAAAGGCATATGATACGGCTTGGAGAAGAGGAATTCTAAATACATTACAATCTTGGGGTATTCATGGGAGAATCCTAGAATTTATTAAAAATTTCTTGTCTAATCGATATTTTAGGGTCTGTCTTGGATCAACCTTATCAGATCGATTTTATTTAGAGAATGGTGTCCCTCAAGGCAGCGTACTTAGCGTCACATTATTTGCAGTTGCTATTAATAGCATCACTGCTAATGTCCGATTACCTGTCCACTGTTCTCCTTTTGTTGATGATTTTGCCATCTACGTGGCAACCAGAAACACGGCAACCGCAGAAAGAACATTGCAATTAACGATCAACAAATTACAAACATGGTCCAATCAGACAGGATTTAAGTTTTCCGCTGCTAAAACTAGATGCATAGCTTTTACTCGTCGCAGACAACATTTTAGTCCCATTTTATACCTAAACGGAACTCAACTTCACTCCGATAACACTGTCACATTTCTAGGTCTTATATTCGACCATAGACTCTCTTGGAACTCGCATGTGACAAATTTAAAATCACGCTGCATCAAGATCTTAGATATGATACGGGTTTTAAGCGGTTCTCATTGGGGAGCCGATAGAACCTGCATGCTGCGTTTTTACCGAGCTCTTATTCGATCACGAATTGACTATGGGTCCATAGTCTATTCGTCAGCTGGTTATCGGTTCTTAATAAGATTGATTCCGTTCATAACACTGCTCTCCGTCTAGCATCCGGAGCTTTTCGTTCTAGTCCCATTAGTAGTCTGCTTGTTGAAACGGGTGAGCCATCGCTCACGCGACGCAGACAACAGCTACAACTGTCATAAATGTGTAATTTGCGCTCCAAACCTTTGCACCCTTCATATCATATTGTATTTAACAATCCATTATTTGCACAGTACGAATTCCGTAAACAATCCACTGCTCCCTTTGGGATCAGAACCATCCGTATCCTTAATAATCTGGGGGTAGCACTACCTCCTATATACGAAAATACACCATGTTTTGTCGCTCCATGGTCGATTAGAAAACCTCATGTCGATCTCTCATTGTCTAGGTATCTAAAACAAACAACACTTGATGTTGTTTACCGTCAGGAATTTATATCCATTTGCAAACGTTACCCATCAAGTCATATTATTTTCACTGATGGTTCCAAACTGGACAATAGAGTCGGATGCGCATTTGTTCTGTCAGGAAACAGCTTTATTTATGGATTACCATCTTCCTCTTCCGTATATACAGCAGAACTTTTTGCAATACTCAAGGCACTCAATATTGTTCTACCAACACCGGAGAACCTTCTTATATGTTCAGACTCAAGAAGTGCACTTGAGTCTATTCAAAATATGTACTCTCCTAACTCTTTGGTCAAAGATATTCTGTGCTCCACGCATAGACTTTGGCTACGAGGCATGGGAGTGTCGTTTTGCTGGGTTCCAGGTCACGCCGGTATACATGGAAACACTAAAGCAGATCTAGCTGCTAAGGAAGCCACTTTCTTACAGCCTAGCGTGAATAGATTAATGTCGTCCGACTTTATGTCCTCTTTAAAACAAACCCTGTTTAGACAGTGGGAAGAAGAGTGGGTAGCAGTACAAGGAAATAAACTCCGCCAAATTAAAGATACCGTTCGGCCATGGATATCCGCCAAAGCCGTCGAGAGGAAGTGGTGGTTTCTCGCCTACGCATTGGCCACTCTGGGTTAACTCATGGGTTTCTGATGCGTCGGGGGGATCCGCCGCTTTGTCCTTACTGCTTAAACCTTCTTTCTATTAAACATATACTTGTAGATTGTGAAAAGCTGAAATATGTTCGGAAGAGGTTTTGCCTACCAAATTGCATTCAGAGGATGCTGGGTGATGACTCCCAAACCATTAATATGGTGTTAGCATTCCTCCATCGGTTGAATGTAATTGGAAAAAATTAAAAACTATATACATTTACTTACGAAATTTAAATACCATGTTTAGATTTATTACTTGTTATTTTAATTAGAGTTTTATTCATTGTTATGTAACAGGGCCCTTTACAGCCCTGTGACAAGTTGTTATTATGTAACTATTGTTGTTATCGTTGTTATTGTATCGTGTAGTGTCTGTAGTGTGTGTAAATAAAAGTTTAATTTTATACCTGTGTGTGTGATAGTATGAGCATTATACAAATGCTCTTAGTTATCCAGGCGATGATAACCACCTAGGTTTTTCGCCTTTAAAAACCAAAAAAAAAATTAATCTCAAATGTGACGTCAATCTTTGCTCAATAGGGAGCAAAACAATTAATTCAAAACCAGCAAGGGTAACAGACTGTTTTAATGATTTTGTTTGGCTAGTCATGTCCAGCTACAAATTCATAATTATGGATAAATCATTTCTGAATTATATGTCTAATTCATGTTCTTAGTTAGTTTATTAAATAATAGCTGTCGCCCAAGCTATTATTCTGTGTGTGGATGTCATATTCAATAAATGTCCAGTGTTAATAGCTGGTAAACTATAGATGCTAACCCATAATTAATAGTTCAAGTATATTTGTCCTCCAGAACATATTTATAGTTGTTACCTAAACCAAACCAAATTTTAATAAATGATAATGTCCTGTATGTTATCTTTAATATAATTTTACTTGACAAAAATAAACAATATTTATTAAAATTTTAAACTTATGAACGAAAATGTTACTTTTATGCCTAGAATCTCATTTATTTCCTAGAGTATTTTAGGTAATACGATTTGGATGCTGTATTTAAGGCACCAATATGTCGTTCAGGAAATCTGTACCTATTCGGAAATTTCTGAAACACCATGACAAATTAAGGGGAAAAAATTAATATCAAAATGACAAATTAGTTTCCAATCAAAAATCTCTTTTAAAAATATACTGCAACTAAATGTTAAGGGATAAAACAGTAGTAATCATATTAGAGTAACTTTACGGTCAATTTATTTTGGAACTTATAAGAAGTACCTTTTTTTATTCAAATTGTGTTTGTCACAACTATGATTGAGAGCACCTGACAACTTTCAAAGTCATCAGAAAATATGACGATTTTTCAGTTTTATAAAATAATGAATACAAATAAAGAATGGTATCAGCATAAATATAGATATTGTATTAATAACAACACTAACAACACTTAACAGTAAGTAAATTCGTTTTTCCTACATAATTAAGTTAACAAAAATATGAATTATACATTTATGTATATTTTAAATTTCAAAGTAAAAGTACATTAAAAAGTGCAAAAATAGTTTGTAGTATTTTAGATTACACATAAACAAACATATTTAAACTTAGTGTAATATTAATGTATATGAGACTACTTATAAAAATTTTGAAGTATTTACAAATTTAACTGAAACTTTACACTTTTTACAATACTTCAGGTCTAAATTAGAGTACATCTGAAATTTTAAATGTATATAAAAATGTATTCAACAGAAGAGATGTGTACAAGCCGAAATTTACTGTAGATGGGTCGGAACGAGTGTATCTTGAATTAGCTCAGTACTGTTAGGCGATTGTATGTTTTTACGCATGCGCAAGCAGCTGAGGTTACAATAATTTAATACAACAGATGGCATAAGTGTACTATAAATTACTACACTGCCTTGGTTTTCAAAATATACCTACCTTGAAGTTTAAACAAAGTAACACTGTGATATACACAACACATCTAAATGCACTTACAGTTGCGAGCACGAAATAAGGCGGTGGGATTTTTTGCGTGAGAACTGGCAAAGCGAGGAGCGGTCGAGAATATCTTGCTCTGTGGAACGATCTGGCAACACTGGATGCTTAGTGTTGATAAATCGTGCCGGAGGGCAAGCGATTCTCGACCGCTCCTCGCTTTGCCAGTCCCATATCTGACAACAGAGCAAAAATTCTCGCCCGTCATATTTCGTGCTCGCGACTGTAGTGCTTATTAGGAGTCAAACGCGTGTTTCTTTGTGAATATAGCACGAAACGCAAATAACAGTACAAACTAATTGCAACAAAATAACAAAACATTCTCAATAAATAAATCTCAAATTTTGAAATTAATTCTGATACACAAAATATTTGATAGTATGTAATGTACATTTAAATGAGAGAAATAACTGCTTAAATGAGAGAAATAACTGCTTAGATACCCAACCGCTTTGCGATGACAAAAGTAAGAAAACATCTCAACGTAACGAGAAATAATTAGTAATTAAATTCAATTCAATAATGTTTGACATTACTTATTATAAAAAAATAAACAAGAATCGACTTCTCAACAGATTTAACTAGCTACATTTAGGAATTTGATTCCAAATCTACGTTTTGTCGGATTTGTAGTTCCTACACGGCTTGTTACAAGCGATTGAAATACCGACAAAGGAGATTAGAGCTTTTATTGAGTTTATTTATCTAAATGGTTATTAACAAGTACCAAATTTAACAAAAATGCAGTCTTGAAAGTACAAAAACTTAAGACTTGCAACACACCTTCCCCTCCTGGTACCAAATCCAGGAATGATATAACAAACATATTCACATACACATAATTGGGACAAAAAAAATAAATCTATAAGGAAGGAGGATAGGTGCGCTAAGGCTACCGTGCTTATATTAACTATATTTCGCTACAACGTTTGTATATTAACTACTGAGATAGCATAGTGAAAAAAATCGTAAATTGGCATAATAGGATTGATAGTTAAGGGATTGGACTTATTACACTCATAAAGCTGATTTGCCTATGGTCTTGGCTGAATCCAGAAGTGTCTCTGATGGATGACTCGGTATTATTTAAAATGTTTTTAAAAAAAGGTAAACTTTGAAAATAATTTGGTGTTAAAATGAAAACAATGGTCTAACTTTGCCGAAAAAAGAGCTCAACACACCAGAAATCACCTTCAAAAAGTCCAACCAAAGGTGAGGCAATGAAATCCGTAGTTAATAAAAACTAATTCTATAGGAAAAATCCATTACCTTAACGCCGGAAGTGCCATCGGGTAGAGCCCAGCTCGAAGACCCAGCTTAGCCTTACCTCTTCCCAACAATGCGTTTAAGGATTAATGGGATTTGGGTTATTGTAAAATAATTGATTATGGTTTGATTTGTAAGAAGAAGAAAGAAAGAAAGAGAAAACTTAAACTACTATCACTAAACCCTTATAGTGCGTGGTTAGTGGCTGTGGTTGTTTGCTGTAGGGTTTATGATTTTGCATAAGTGTTTATGATTGAGGATGATGGGGTTTGAAAAAGCTCTTGCTGAGATGCGTGGGCAGATTGAACAAATTTCCTGGTTCGGTTGGCAATGAGCTTTGCCGTAACAGGGGGTTTGAAACATTCAATTATAAGAGGCCTTGACCAGAGGGGGAGGAATTTAGAATTAATACATTTGGAAGCGTCAATAATACGATGTTCCCTAGACATAACCCACATCCCAGGATTGAATGTTTTTGGTTGCCGGTTCTTATTGTAGACAACCTGACGTGCCCTGTGTGCCTTTTTGAGGTGGTCTACAGCTTTAGACCTTACTTGGTCTGTAGCTAGCTATGGAGGAGAGGGTACCAACTGGTCAATATTCCAGGCCAGCTCGATAGGTAGGACAACGGGGTGGCGTAAAAATAAAGTGGAAGGGGAGGTTCCGGCTCAGAGGTGGGACGCTGTATTGAATGCCAAATGGAACCAGTGAAGATCCTGGTCCCACTTGGTTTGGTTTCCACGCCCAAAATGGTTTGGCAGGCCGCCCTACATGTTGCCACATTAACCGCGAAACGAAGCTCGTGTTCCAACTGTTTTATGCTAGAAACTACAATAGCAAATTTTTTGGGAAACCTTTTTCGGAAAATGTAACTTTTCAGCTACATTTCTCTCGCTTACATGACGCACAAGCCCTAAGAACAAAAACTTTTCTCGCAATGCAACTTTTTGATGTCAGGAATCAAAACGTTTATTCGATTTATGCACTTTATTCGGTTTTTAAAGTGCCAAAAAGACATTTTTATTTTAAAATTGTGAACACACCATTAAACTGTAAGTTTGTAAAATGTCAAAGATTTTCAAGCATTATCAGCTATTAAAACCAAGGTGTAAAAGAATATTGTGCACTGAAAATTTCACTCCTCTCTAGGCCCGCTCGACATTTCTATCCTCACACAATATAGCCGACCTAGCTTCAATTCCAACAATGTACAAGCTATGGGATGATCAGTCGATTTAATTTTCTGATCGCTGATTACAACAGATGGTGAGAGGTCGCCCGATTGGTTCGAGTGAAGTTTTGCTTTCGACTAAGGCGCCCAATATTTGGTATAGTTTTGAAGTATCTAAAACTCATTTTATTATTTTCTAACCTCTCTTGTATACATTTTCTTAATGTTTACACGTACAAAATATATATTAAATATAAGTTGGCAAATATATCGGAAATCTAGTATAGAAATTATATTTGACGAGAAACCAGTAGTAATACTTTCTAATAATACAATTACTCGTTTGGTTTAATCAGTTTACAAGTGTATGACTATTATAGTTTCACAACTCTTCATATTTGTTCTTTGCTGAGTAACCGTAGGTAAATCACTTGAAATGCGCTTGTATTTAATCTTTTAAGTATTCTACTACGTAACACTATAGCTAAATTCTTTTATCCATATACAAAAAGAAAATATGAAACAGTCTTAGAAATCTGTATGATGTTAATTAAAAGTAACTGAGTTCCTTCAACAAGTGATGTGAAACGAAAGTTAATAAGACAAAATGAAACAATTGGATTTATATTTCATTGTGAAAACTTTATTAGTATCATATTTATATCCCCAATTTCGTTAGACAAATGGATTTTTGAAATGTCAACGACGTAATTCTTTATAAGATTAGTCGGAAGTTAGTTCATAAAAATATGTGTTTTACTAGCAGTTGGTGTACAACATTAATTCATTCATTTTAGTTAAAGCGCAGTTTATTAAATGAGGATTAATTTAATAATGAATAAAATTAATTATTTTCAGATTACTTTTTTCCCGACTGTAGAAAATATGAATGGCAGATTACCTAATCAAATATTAATACTTCATCTTAATGACTTTTATCAAGTACTTTTATGTAGCCCGATAATCTGTCACAAAAACAATTAAAAAGTATTTGAACCTTTTATGCATTACCGTTTGACGTTAACGTTGCCGCCTCATACTTCGATGGCAATTATAACAAAGTTTTCTGATTACGTTTAGGATTATAAAGCATTTATTTGATAAGAATTCAGTAGAAAATTATCATTTGAAACTAGATACAGTTAAAACACTAATTTATCCTAAAACAGCAAGACTGTTTAGAAACAATTAGGAGTGACACATTTTATACAAACTATAGAGAGTGCTCTAAAGAACATTTACAAAGAAAATAAAAAGTTTCCTAGTAATAAGTAAATCAAATATGCTTCATTTGAAATAACCTGTAAAATTAAATGACAATGTACACGTTGTTTAAATAGTTCAATAAAGTTTTGTCATTTATTTCTGTTAAATATTGGAAAAATGGTTTCAGTATTGCGAGAGAACGGTTGTACCTATTTAAGGCTTTATTTCTAAACAAATTATTATTATTGTAACAACTTGTGTTACCTTAAACAAAGGGACAATCCTACGTGCTTGAGACGATAATCCCCGTGTTAGCACAATTTCATTATAAGCTAAATAATTTAATGTTGCGTATTTTATAGTTACAACGTTGTCCTTGTTTGTATATTATTCCAGAATAATTGTCTATACAAAGATAATACAAACCTTGACATGATTTAATTTATTAATTTGCAAGAAGTTAATTGGAAAATGTATACTTTGCAAAAGTACAAGGAATGTAGATAATTTGTATATCTATTTTATCTCCTACCAACCTATGCCTAAACTAATTCAGTTTGAACTTTCTGTAATCGGTTTACATTGTTAAAATACAATTCGTTGATTTCATTTTTTATTTTATTCCTTTGTTAAAGCTAAACAAATTCACAGTAATCTCAACATACTACGGTAAATTATTCTTATGAACATTTTACAATATTATGATATTAATATTAAATATAATAGGAATTATTGTAAGTTATAGGTTAAAACTCACAGTCGAAAATAAGATGTAATTTTTGTAAGTAGTAATTAATTGCTTATGATGATGTAAGTAGTAAGTTTTGTAAAAGTCTCCGACTATTTTATTATTTTTTGTTTTAACTGGTTGATGTAGAAATAATGTTATTTTTTAAAATAAAGCCAGTATACAAATTAAAATTATTAAAACATGTGTTTTCTCTCTAACAAACCTTCAAGTCGGAGGATGAAAACGTCACTTCAATAACATTTCAAAGTTAGAAAACATAACATTTTTACAAGAGATAAATAAATATTTAGTTCAAGTTCTATAAGTTTGAACAAGATAACAGTATTGTTATGAAGTGAACAATACCTACAGCTGAGGAAAGGAATCGACTTTAAGTTTGGCTCAACACAGGTTACCATGGCAACGTAAAACACCCCTCTAGTAACAATGTCAAGTCAGCTAGGTATCGCGTTGCTGCCTTTACGACTTGGGTTTCAAGAACGCCCTTATCTTTTCAGATATGCATTTTTCCTTCTATTGTTGCATTACCATATTAACAGAATTCAAGTTACACTCTAATATTCGTTAGTAAAACAATTGCAACTTTTGATTTTGATATTATATGCACTAATTAAAATCGTGTCTATATAAGTCAGTGATGTTGAAGTAAGAAAAGAACCTCAGAATTTAATTTGTTTAAATATACTAAGAGAGATCCAGCATCCTTCACAAACCAACTCCCTTTATAACTTCACACACATAGTTTATAATAACGTATTGTATAGTTATTAAAGGACTAATAGCAATCTCAAATCTAAGATGGTAAATAAATAAATAAGTGTAAATAAAATGATTAGTCTTATAACATAGCTGGAGTTATTATAATAGAGGTTAAAAATAACCAGCATGTCTTACATTTACCGCTAAATTTTGTTTGACATAATGTTTTAATATTTGTTGATCGGCCTACAGAGTGTCTAAGAACTATCTACCAATATTTTTAGGTATTGTTTCTGGGCCAAATATCTATTCAAAATAACCTTAATAAATTTTACCAATGTAGGGTTTTCATTTGTAAATTTTTATCTGAAAAAAGGATTAATTTACTAAGTAGAACCTTTACTTTTTTTAGATAAGTACCAAGAGAAAAATGTTAAGTAAAAACAACAATATGATGGCACATTTGAATAATGGCATTGGGAAAGGCCTTGGCCCAGATAGAAACTTTATATATTATCTCTCAATTGTGTTTTTTTGTCGCTAATCAATATTCTCAGTTAATTCTCCATCAACATTTATTATTCACGTATCATTTTACAATTTATGTTCTCTGAAATTGACTAAAAATAGTCAAAGAGTTTAAAATAATTGTTTTCGTTACACCAATTAATTGATTAAACAACTTTTATCTTATTCTTCCCCAATCTATTAACAATTTGTTTAACTAACACGACAGCTGTTAGTTACATTGTTTACATTATATATGAAACTGTAACCTATTACACAAATCAATCAAATTAAACCAACGTAAATACATATGCTTCATTACATCAATATATTAAATCAGGTAAGCAGGCATACACATAACTTGCGAAATATTAGCACAGGTAAGCTAGAACTCACTTTATTATAGTTCTGAAACCCTTCGTATATTAAAACATTACTCTAATCTGAAAACTCAGAGTTTACATCAAAGAAGATTGTTTAGATTTTTAAATTTTACTACCGCAGGTAGGATAAGTATTTGATAAGAACGAGATAGTTCCCTGGTTATATTAGATGTTCTGTTTCATCCGCCTCCACTCGGTTTAAAACTGATGACGGGAATCAGAGTTCTTAATGGTTTCATATACTTTGTAAACTAAAGCGTTTACAATTATAATTAATATTTTAGTTTAGATATTTACATCACTTTGGACAGTTGTTGTTATTGTATTTGCTAAAAGTTCCAGTGGAAGCAAAAATACTAAAAGAAAGTTTGTACAAAACAAATGGTTTTCAAAATTATCTCTGAAAAAACATCCACAATTAATTAACCCAACGTTTCTGCATACACACGTCAAAACATTGTCATTTGTCTTACAAAAAGCCAAATGTAAAAAAAATCTATTTTTTTACCTAAATGATATACACTTAATATTTTTCATGGTAGATAGTGTTATTAAAAAATACATTTTCATAACAAATACTGAACCAATTACAAAATGGAGACATTAAATTTTTTCAACTGAAATTAATTGAAAACTACTAATTTACAAAGATATAGAGATATGAAACATAAGTATTCTTTTTCTATTGATTTGATCAATTTCCGACTAAATTTAGAAATATTGAAATAAAAAATGTATTTATTTTTCAAAATGAGCCTATGTTACTCGGGGATAGTGTAGCTTTTTATTAGAAAACGATTTTTCAATCAGTTCAGTAGTTCCAGAGATAACCTCCCACATACAAACAAACAAATTTCACCTCTTTATAATATTAGTATAGACGAAACATATGTAATATGTATCCTTTTCTATTGCATTGATCACAAATGATCTATCACTTGGAAAAGTGCATTCAAAACCTCTAATTAAAATTCTAATCTAACGTGTTAAACATTCTCTTTCGTTTGCATTAAATCTTGGTTTTTTTCTCATTGATTAGAAATGTCTACTCTGCTTCAATCAATGTTTAAAAGTAATATTTTTTGTTCAAAACATAGTATGCATATGCAGCATATATACAGCAAGAATACTCGTACTATTAAAAGAAAAATGTTTGTATTAAGAATTAATAGAAGATAGATGTAAAAACTTACATTTAATATTATTTTCGGTACAAAAATGAATTGGTGCAGGTCCCGTCTTTTTAAAAAATTGTAAATTGGTAATTATAATCTAAAAGTGGAGGGTTTTATCTGATTAGTCGAAAGGCGAGGCCAAAGTGTCCACGTGAAAAAATGCATATTTATATCGTTGCTTACTATGTAGCGGGTAAACAACTTGATTACATTTTTCAACAATAAATGGAGTCAATTTATTTTGTTTAAGAGGAAACAATATATTAATTTGTTGATTCTTGTTTATAATGTTTGCCAAATAAGCACGAATTTGTTTTATGAATTTGATAACTAAATCAAATTTTAAAACTTTTCAATAAAAATAATAAAGAGCGAAGCATTGTCAACCAAAATTTAGAACGTATGTCCTATATTTTTAAAATTTGTTAAAGGTTTTCTTGTGGAAACAGGTTTTGGAAAATTTTATTAAATTTCACCGAATAGTAAAATGACAGTAAAGTAATCTCCAGTAACTGCCAATGAAACAGTTCCTTACATTTACTTACCGAAGCAAACCAGCTTATCTCAGAAACACAGACATTATTAAAATCAATTTCCTTGCTTCAACTGTTTTCTGAGACGCTTACGTTTAAATATGAAATAAAGATATCTCAATTCAGTTTCTACATTACTTCCAGTCTATACAATCTTCCCAAACGATACACTTGCAAGTAACTCACTTCTGTAATACTCAAAGAGCAAATATAAAGTTATATTTCCTCATTATATTTACCCTCGATCATAACCAACCAGATGATCCCTTTTTGGAATAAAAATAAATTAACTATAATCAACTGTATAATAGTTGCAATGCATAGTTCTGAAGCGATTTAAGACGTTCCTGATTGCTTTAAATTACATTTGCGTAAGTTTATCAACATACATTTCCTGAACCTCCCTCTCCTGGGGGGGGGGGTATTTTTACACTCCAGTAAAATATCTCCCCCCCTCATGTTTATAGTTTTGCTCCTTATATGCACTCGAAAAATTCTACTGTCAAATGTGTAAATATGTTTTACAGCAGCCTCTAATAATATATTTAACAACGTTCGGTAAGATCTGGAACTAAAATTATAGCTTTTAAAACTTTCGCATAATTTGGAGTAATTTTAAGTATTGCTTGTAAAAAGCTTTGCTATATGACAGCATAAAAAAAACATGAATGAAAGTTGCTTGAAAATGTTCGTTCATTCAAGGGAAATCGAGTGAGTTGTTAAAACATATGATTTATGTTTACCTGTGTTTAACATTTAACAGTAGAATGTAAAACAACGTCGATGTCTGCAAAAATATTATAATAGAGTCGAATAGTAAACTTACGCCAACATGCTGTAACCTGAAATGCTAACTGGCAAAAGTATACGCCTACATGAACACTCCAGCGGTTAATGAACTTAGGCTAGATCCTTGGGGCAGGGGGGGGGGGGGGGGTGATGTGTGTGGAAATGTCAGTCGAGATTATTTCTGAGTCATTAAATAAGCAGCCACGTCCAAGGGCTGTGGGGAAGTGTCAGTGTGGGGAACTGTCCGGACACCACTCATACACAGGTGATTTTTGGAAAACTTACCACCTCGGTTATGTAAAATAAAGATAGCTATATCGAAAATGCCGTCTCGGGATGGTTATTCACCGTCAGGGGGGGGGGAGGAGGGGCCTTAGAAACCATATTTGATATGCATTCATTTTGTATATACCTGTTTATCCATGAACAAAATAGGCCTACTTTAAATTAAAATTAGTAGTTTTTGAATATTGCTATTAGTAGACTACATTTTAGGTTGCTGGTTAATTTTTGTATTCTACACATCCATATTTCTGACTTTTATAGTAAATTATACGCAGTCATACAAATAACAGTAAAATATTTATGTTATAACACATAGTTTAAAATTTCTTAAAATATAAATAATTTTTTATTTGTTTAGACTTTTGTTCTAATAATAAAATGTTTACAAGGAAACGATCAAAAATAAATTAACAATATTTAATCATTACCTGTGATACCCTTCTTTAGTTTGTAAAAATATAACATAGTGAACAACAAAATAAGAACACTAACCGATCTGAAGATAAAAACTGTGGCCTAAAGAACATCTTCAAAGAAGGCAAAACACAAACATGGAGATTGTGCTAGACAATAATCTTTTGTTTATAGTTTTTAAATTAAGACTGAGAAAAGTTTGTTTCGCTCAGAAAATTATATCGTGATAAACTTTTATGAGTAGCGAAAATAGCAAAATTGTTTCAAGATAAAGATGCTTTCAATCGACTGCACTCATTAATATGCAAATTAACTTCTCGCCATTATCGGGAAGTTTCCGTTGCTGCTTTTAATTGAAACTGACAAGAAAGCCAACAATTGCTTAAACACGCCACGTTCACTTTATCGCTGACCTATGTTAGCTAACTCAAATATTTCAATAGCAGAACAAGACATTTTATATCTGTGATACTACTTTATATACAGGGAGATATATATTTTGACGACACACCTCCTCCTGATAACAATTAAAAATTAACAACTGACAAGTTTTTCACAATCTGATCTCGAGAATAGGGTTCCTTTCTAATTGTTTAAAATGATTGATTTAAAAAAATTTACCCCACTACTATTAAAAACTGGAACGAAATATATAAAACTGTTTTAGAGAAAAGGCTTTCGTTTAACAAGGGTTGATTTTTAAAACGCACTACCTCTATCATTTAAATTTTAAAGAGGTATGCAAATTATCCCGCGAAAGAAGTTTCTTCATTTTTATACAATAACAATTGTAGTTAAATTACCACCAGTTTAATAAAATTTGGAAAAGAGATTTACAAAAATTTTTTCTCGTTAAAGTATTTTTATTAAATTTATATAAGGGATTATTTTTTAATACGTATAATCTCTATTATTAAAGGAACTAGGACAGTTATTTACAGTACTTTTAATTTGCATTTTAGAAAACTTAGATTTAAACACTTAAACTCCTTCTACCCCTTTCAGTTTTCTTAAATATGTTTTATATACTTTTAAACAATTTTTGATAATATAAACGTCCCATTAAAAAGGAGTTGTGCCACAGGGTAAGTTTTTCATAGCGCATGAATAATGTTTCATTCATCCTCTAATGACGGTTTTCATTTTAATTGTAAAAATCGTTTTGTTAGTAAAAGTAAAGTAAAAGTAAAGTCTCTTGTTGTTGTCGTTTTTGTAACAAGAGACTGCAATTGACAAAAAGGTAGTAATATATTATAAAATATGTGTAGATATAAGGCGAACAACGTAACTTATTTAATATGAGTCATAAACCCCCAGTCCCATCGACGTACCAGCTGTCAGAGTAATACAAATTACATCAAAATTTAACATCAGCAATAAGAAAATAATTAATACGTAGTAAAAATGAAAATAAATTCAACAAAAAGAACAAAATAAAAATTAACAATACAAACAGGACAGACCATCTTTGAAAGCAACAAGACCGCCAACGGAAAAGTTGAAGCGGGTGTACCAACTTGAATTTAATCGAACAGAATGCACAACTAAACGTGACCCTGAGAATCGACAAATCATCACATGCAACAAAAATCGCCAAATATTTCCAACTGGAAAATTAAGTAGAACAATCAAAAGTACAAATTGTCCAATAAAAGATGAGCAATAAAAAACGCCTGGAGAAGTTAAGTGGGAAACTGTAAAGGCGAGGCACGTAGAGAGTCGAAAAAGGTTCATCAAAGTTGCAACATCAAAATACATGTCCTAAGTACACGAGTTAACGGATCATTTGAACGTCAACGAGAATAATAGAAAGTGAAAAGAAGTGAGAGTGAAGAGAAAGAAGTGGAGTATTAGAATAAATATAATTAAAATTCAATTTACCGAAATGTCAAGTGTTTGAGAGAGGGAGAGAAACGGAAAATAATGTGAGTAGAGTTTATTATGTCTGAAATTTATAAGACAGATCTCGAGATTTAAATTTAGAAGAAAATGAAATTATATACTACATACCATTTCAATAATTATCAACATAAAATACCTTAATTTGTGTCGGAGCTGTATCACTAAAATGAGTTGAAGAGATGGTTTATTTAAATAACAACTCTTGAGCACTTAATTGGTATTAGGACTCGGTTAAAATTATATTTTCTTTAAATTAATTAGAAAAAGATTAAGCAAGCTGAATTAACGTACTAGCAAGACAGAGTTAATTTTTTGAGTAGTAAATAAGTATAAGAAGGGAAAACCAATCCAATTATCTGTTGTGTCCGTAAAGGTTTGATAAGATTTCAAAGTGATAAATTACGTTGACTATAAATTTGTAGTTGAGGATTTTACGTAACTTTAATTTAATATACTGTGTAGAGCGTACATGTACCAGGAGAGGAAATTGGTAAAGATTGTATAAATTAATTGTAATAATACATTTGAATATTAATTAATATACTTAGTAAATGTTGAAGTCACTTCTCTTTGCTTATTTCTACTTAATTCTTTAGAGTACCAAGCTAGCCAAGCAAAGTTTGAATTCGTAAGTAGATATTGGTGGAAGACCGTACATTTTGGAACCTTCATTAGATCAGCACATAGTTACCATACATTTGAGGTTACAAAATTTTAACCTCACAATAGTTTTAATCTTATATAAATTGATAAAAACAAATATTGAGGATACACACTAACACATTACACATTGACACTAATACATTAGTCAAAGTCAGTTTTACACCGCTGCCTTCACATGTCCATTGCTCTCAAATCTCTTCCTTTGCAATGGCTCTTGAATGACGTCAAACAAATGTAAATCCTGTTGGAACCAAATCAAGGCTTGATGTATGTAATGTAAGACTGCCCAAAAATGGTTCCAACAGTGACGTTTCCTATGTGCGAACGTGCGTTTTCTTGAAGAAATAAAACACTTTTTTCACTCCAAGCCTAGAATCTTACTCAGAATTTATGGTTACTAATCAGTGATTATCAAAACTATGAGTTTGGTTGACACTAAAATTTTCTCATTACACTACTCAATTCTTTTTATAAATTCACATGCTTTCTGATAAGGTTTTGTCAGTTCAGGATTGATTCGAAACCACAGCTTTTGTGCTTGTTTTTCGACTTCGTTAGTCCCTAATGTGCTTTGATTTACTGTGTTTCTGTTTGTACCGGACAGTAACTCATTATATAACTAATTCAAATAAGTTAAATAAACTGTAACTAGTTCATTAAGAGTGTCGTCGACTATAGAACAAAACTAGTTGACACCTCAACATTAAAGCATGAAAGCTGCACATCAGACACACTTGTAAGACTTTTATAGCAGTTAATATGTCACACGGGTCATACAACATTTTTCCTATTGTTTTTCCATTCTTGAAAAGATTCACCTGGTTTTGTTCATTCAGTCAACAAAAATCTAATGTCTGATCTTCTAAAGTGCAATTTTCCAGCTGATACGACATTTTCAAAACACTAATAAATATTTTGTTTTACCAATAATAACTATAATAGTAATTATTCACAATAATAATTATTATTATTTTTCTCCTCATATGTTTTTATCATGAAGAAGTTTTTCTGTTTACATATTGAATGATCCTTGAATTATGATTATTGCTTATCTATTAGATAAGTTTAGATTTATTTTCTTAGTTGTGAAATAAAACTTCCTGAAAACTACTCGGCTTATGTCATTCAATGATTTCTAAATTTTGCAACAGTGAAAGATTTTGTTAAAATAGGTTTTGTAATTTGTTTAAATATCTTTAAATAGGCACATACATTCAAACCACGTTTACCTTGATATACAGTATACAATAGTTTAAACAACGTAGATTAATAATAACACCAGACGAAAATATTTATAATTCAACGTGTTTATTCTATAAAATATTAAAGTCGAAGTTTTGAAAAGGGAGTCAAATTTGATTTTAAAATAATTTAAAATAAGTAGTTTATACAAATTAAGTTAAATTTAAATTTATATGATACAATTTGTTTATATCACTATGTAAAACAAAACATTATTTAACTTAATGATAACTATTTTAAATGTGTGTTTACCTTCTACTATTTTATACATTACAAAATTTGACTACAACGGTTGACGACCGTCTTAGACCCCAATGTGTTCTGATTTACTTTATTTCAATTTATGTCAAACAATTAGCTTTTACAATAAAAATTATTCGAACCATTGTAACTATTTAAATAACTAATTAAATATGTTAAATAAACTGCAACTAGTTAAAAATAAGAGATTCATGCGACTCTAGAACAAAAGGAGTTGACACCTTTACATTACAGAAATAAAGGTGCACATCAGACAAACTAAACTTGTATTACCACTTTTATAGCAGTCATGTTATACGGGTCATGCAACATTTTTCATATTGTTTTTCCAATCCTGAAAAGATTCTCCTGGTTTTGTTCCTTCAATCAATACATTAAAAAATTGGTAGGAAATAGGTCAGGCAATGCAAATAACTTACAAAAATCTCGAAATAGTACTAGTTGAGGCTTATTGCAAAGATCAAAGCCGGAGAGTTCTCCTTAAGTTTGAAAACTCGCTGAAAGTGAAACCAGAGTTATTGCACAAGAGCGGGTAGAATCGCGATCCTTTATTTCCAGTTTCGATTGATGGATCAAAGCTATTAAAAGAAGATGGAATTGTTATCAACAAACCTTTGTGCTGTGGAGAGAATGTGAACGATAACTCAAAATACCGTAACCCTTTACAAAGAAAGCATTCAGTGTAAGCGATAAGCTCACCGAGTGATGAGATTTGTGAACTCCATTTACGAGACAATTTATTTCGATATGACGCTTGTACCATATGATCTGAGATAAGAAAATAAATATACCATCACTGGAGCAGTTTACTAACTAAACTTTATGAATAACCTATCTTGTTTGATTTTGTATGTTTATATATACAAGGCTGGGGGAAACTACTCATTCCAATATCCCAACTTTTAGTAGTCATGGGAAGGTATCAGTGGAAAGCTCTATATAAGGGATATCTACAGAGCGTACCTAAGGTTCCTTATATTATAGGAGATGCAAAAAGTATACAAAGTATTTTCAACGTAATTTTACGCTGTAAGTATATTAATGTATTCCCTACCGAAAGATACTGATAAATTGTACTTATAGTTTTTGCTCAGCCCTAAAAATTGGAAATGGCAGTCGAAATTTTGTCCACACCTTTTTAAGAAGGGCTGTTTTGGCTAAATAGTAAAAACGACCAAAAAATGATTTTATAATTTGCTATGGATATGGGAGTTACGTATATGTGCCGGTAGTTTTAAAATAGAATAGATAAATAAAAGTAGATGTTGATGCCCAGGACAAAAATATCTACAACTTTTGTTAAATGACTTGATTAAGTTGATCTTACGTTGAGGTAAAAACGTATACTTAATGTTATTTTTATCCATTTACAACACAAATTTTATTGAATGAATCTTCCAAAACTTCGATGTTTTTCAAATTCAACTTGGGCGGTTCAGTTGAACGTTTTGAAAAACACTATTGGATTTTATAAAAGTTTTAAAAAAACAAACTTGTTTTGTATAATGTAGCACAAATAAAAGATTTGTAAAATTCCCTTTCCGTAATTACAGTGTACAGTTTCCTGGCCAATATTAAGCCTGCTAGGAGGATATCTTAGAGAATAGCAATAATACTAAAAGACATAACAATAAACAACAAATAAACCTTATCTTATAAAAGCATGTGAACTTTTTTACGACAAGACGTCATACAGCTGAACTTTACTACTTAGACTTAGACAACTCTACTCTACTATAAATATAACCCTACTTCTATTATAGTAGCGTTTTATTACTCTAGATGCATGACTATAGAAACCTAACCGTCTTATCTACATGTCAAACTTAAGACATCTAACTTGAGAAGTGAAATAAGCAAGCTTAGCTAGGAAATACGAGTATTATTAAGACTTGAATAAGCAGAGCAAAGCAGTTTGAGAAATGGTTTCTGCTTGCAACAAAGCAGTCAGTGAAAATATTTGGAATGATGACTTCTTGTGTTACATTATTTTCGTCTTAATAGAATTATTATGTATTATTGTTTATTTACAAATTTGGGCAAACCTAATATACTATGATAACTGTAATTTTATATAAATCTTCTGTCTTTTAAAACAAGAACAAAACATATATTTTCAGTATTTTTGTTAATAACTCGGTTATCCTTTATCTACAGAAAAAGTAAAAATAATTTAGTTTTTCATTTAAAAAAATACAACTTTTTGTTTATTGAGTCATCAAAACATTTTGTTTGTATTTTTCGGGATATTCAACATCAAGGAATTTTAATGGCAGCCATTATAAATAGGGTGGTTTAAAAAAATAAATTGGAGAACATAATATTCAAATATGATGCATTACAATTAAAATCATACAGCCTTGCAAGAAGAATTAGAACGGCATAGTATTTAAAAAATAAGAAAAATAAAATATAGCTGTCTAAAGCTGTCTGTCTTGAACTCCTTATAATTTTTTGTATTACAAATAATACTATTAAAGCTTCTTATTGGGAATTTTACTTCATTTGCCCTTATCTTTTATAATAATGCATTCACAATTTAGTTCAATATTATTTTCATTTTTGCTAAAGGGGTTTTAAATCGAACATACTATGAATGTATTTCAATAATTTCGGACTAAAGATTTTATGATTTTATAGTTAATATTTGAAAACGTCTTGTTTGGAAAAACTAGCGTTGTTTTTGAAAAGCACTTGAAAAACCCAATTTGACGTAATTTAACTCATTGTAACTTTCAATCAAAATATTGGGGTACAGAATTACTGTCAATATCAGTACAAAATAATCAAACAAGAAGTTATAAATCCAATCGTGATATAGGTTAGCTAAACATCAGTTGTTTTATCAGTACTTGCTTATAGCCCAATGAAAACAGTGTAAAAGTTTGTTCGTATACTGATTAGTAAATATTAACCGGAAACTATAATTATTACTTTACTTAATAAAGTATTTAGTAGTAAAAAGTCTAAAGTTGTCAAAGAATCTATACCTGGTAATACACTTGTGTGAATGCTCTGTAGAAAAATATCAATCATATATTTTCTAATCTCACTATAACCTCTATACATATCTTCCATCTATACACATTTTAATAAAGAAGGATTTGTTGCAGAACTTAACATATAGATCTATTAATTAAAAAGTGAAAAATTAAAAAATGGCGGCTATGTAACAACCTAGGGAGTTTGGAACATTTGAATAGTGATATTCTGAATTATGTTTATCCCAGTACCAGTATCTAAAAGTAATGGAAGAGAGTACTGAAACGCCTTCTTCCTAAAGCATACAAATCAGTTTAAAAACAATCACCCCTACCCACCCTCTCCGTATCCATTTGTTATACAACACATAATGCTCACGAATGCACTCTGTTTAATTAATTTGTTAAATGATCAAGGTACATGTGTCCAAATATGTAGTTTCTACGATGGTTGCAAAATATATTTTAAACTGATAAAGATTGATTACATTTTGAATTCATCTACGTACCGTCTACAATATGCGAAGATTAAACCTATAAAAGTGGTCGTTCAAGTTCTCGTTTTAATTCCTGCAGGTCAGTGAATGGTATAACTGCATTGGTTACTAGTAAGGTTATTTTAATATTCCATATAGGTTGAAGCATTTAACTGGGCAACCACTAAACTATTATTACAACAAAGTTAAAGGAACCAGAAAGCCCAATATAACTGTTCTCTATTTTATCTAAAACAAAATTGTATATAAAAAAAATTCTAAAACAATTTAAACAAAAGAGTAGGTGTATATTTGTAATACTAATTACCGTTTCTAAAGTTAAATTTATAAAATCTACGTCAAAATTGAGTTTCATAAAGAAAACCCCATTTTAAATTCACTACATACAGAAAACCCCATTTTACTATCAATCAGTTATTGAAATAAAATAAAAAATGTCGATGTGTTAAATATCATTCCTCGTAAAGATATCATTTATTTTTTTGTTAAAGAAAATAAATCAATTCTCGTTTTCAAACTAATGCTAAAATATATAATAAACAGCAGAAATTGAGGACTAGGACTATGTTTGCAACCTAACCTAAAAGTAAAGTTTAGTTAGGAATAAAAAGAATCACAGGATTATAGTACTACTAGCTGAAAACCCGTGCTTCGCTACAGGGAATTTATTTTTTGCTACTTCATTATCACTATGATTCATAATTAATTGTAATACTTTTCTCTCATTTTCTTTCATCTATTACTTCAGGAAAATGAATTATAACATGTATTTTTAATTAGTTTGGTACTTATTGTTCACTGGTTACCCGTAAATCGTCACTGTATGTGTGTTGAATAAATTAAATCAATAAAAAAATAAAACATTCAGAGTGAAGAGCGTGTTCTTTTTCAACCACTAAATCTACAGACTGGTAAATCACAGTCTTAGCTGGATGTTTACAGATCACCCAGATTCGTCTTTAATATGCAAATGCATAGATGGGGTTAGTTTTAATCAGCTTACGTTCAAAATATTTTCATAAAATTATAAGTGCCAAATTTCAGCTCTCTAGCTTTAAAGAAAGTATAAAAATAAAATAAATATTTATTATTTTTAAGGGTTGATATCACATTTTCACCTCTAGCAGTACGTAACAAAATGTAAAATTCATTTACATTATATATGTGTTTTGTAAGAAATAAATGTGCAAAATTTCAGCTTTAAGGAAAGTAAAAAAACAACATTTTTTGTTTTAGGGGATGTTTCAACCCTTAAATGCTAAATATTTTAAAATCCTATCTTAGTGCGCCTCTAGTGCCTATGAGCAATATGTGTACTAAAATTCACGTTACTTTTCGGTATTAAATTAATATTTACAGTTATAAGGGTATATTACTTAATGTTCACCCTTAGCAGAACGTGATTAAATGTAAAACTGGTTTATCTTGTAATCAAAAAATGTACAAAATTTCAGCTTTCTAGCTTTAAGCAAAGTATAAAAATGAATATTTATTTTTTAATGGGCTGTTACTACATTTCCACCCCTTAACAGAACTTTATAAAATTTGAAACTGGTTTATGTATCTGTGTGTTGTGTATATTGTAAGAAATATTTACAAAATTTCAGCTCTCTAGCTTTAAAGAAAGTATACAAATTTACATGTATTGTTTTTAGGGGTTGTATCACATTTTCACCCATAGTAGCACGTAACGAAATGTAAAACTGGTTTACTTTTTATATGTATCGTGTAAGAAATAAATGTACAAAATGTCAGTTTTCTAGCTTTAAGGAAAGTATAACAAACATTATTTATTGTTTAGGGGTTGTTTCAACTATTAAATGGAAAATATTTCAAAATCCTTTTTTTGCGCTCCTCTAACGCCTATAAGCAACATGTGTACAAAACTTCACGTTCATAGGCGATATAGTGTTTGACATATGGAACAAACAATATTTATTGTTTTAGGGGTTGTTTCAACCCTTAAAAGATAAATATTTTAAAATCCCTTCTTAGTGCGCCATTAGCACCTATGAGCAATATGTGTATAAATTTTAAGTTCCTAGGTGATATTTAAATAATATTTATAATTTTAGGGGTTGTTACTACATTTTCACTTAGCAGAACGTGACAAAATGTAAAACTTGTTTATTTTTTTATATGTACCTTGTAAGAAATAAATGTAAAAAATTTCAACCTTCTAGCTTTAAGGAAAGTATAACAAACAATATTTATTATTTTAGGGGTTGTTTCAACCCTTAAAGGAAAAGTATTTTAAAATTCTTTCTTAGTTCGCCTCTATCTCCTATGAGCAATATGCGTACCAAATTTCACGTTTCTAGGCGGTATTCAATTAATATTTATAGTTTTATGGGTTGTTATTACATTTTCACCCTTTAGCAGAAATATTTGAAACAGGTTAACTTTTTATATTTATAGTGTAAGAAATAAAATAAATGTACAAAATTTTAGTTTTCTAGTTTTAAAGAAATTATAACAAACAATACATTTTAGGGGATGTTTCAACCCTTAAATTTCAAATATTATAAAATTCTTTCTTAGTGCGCCTATAGCTCATATGAGCAATATGCGTCCCAAATTTCACGATCCTAGGAGGTAGGACTTTTGAGATATAAAACAAAAAATGTTTATTGTTTTAGGGGTTGTTTCAACCCTTACAGGAAAATTATGTGAACTTTTTTCTTAGTTCGCCTCTTGCTCCTGTGGCAAATACATGTACCAAATTTCACATTACTAGCAGGTAAGGTTTTTGAGGTATATAAGAAACAATATTTATTGTTTTAGAGGTTGTTTCAACCCTTACAAGCCAAATATTTTAAAATTCTTTCTTAGTTCGCCTCTAGCTCCTATGAGCATTATGCGTAGCAAATTTCACGTTCCTAGGCGGCATTCAATTAATATTTATAGTTTTAGAGGTTGTTATTCCATTTTAACCCTTTAGCAGAAAGTCACAAAATTTAAAACAGGTTTATTTTTTATATTTATCGTGTAAGAAATAAATGTACAAAATTTTAGTTTTCTAGCTTTAAGGAAATTATAACGAACAATGCATTTTAGGTGATGTTTCAGCCTTTAATTTCAAATATTATAAAATTATTTCTTAGTTCGCCTCTTGCTCCTGTGACAAATACATGTACCAAATTTCACATTTCTAGCAGTTAAGATTTTTGAGGTATAAAACAAACAATATTTATTATTTTAGGGGTAGTTTCAACCCTTACAGGCCAAATATTTTAAAATCCGTTCTTATTGTGCCTCTAGTGCATATGAGCAATATGTGTACCAAATTTCACTTTCTTAGGAGGTAAGGTTTTTGAGCTATATAACAAACAATATTTATTGATTTAGGGGTTGTTACAACCCTTACAGGCCAAATATTTTAAAATCCGTTCTTCGTCTGCCTCTAGTGCCTTTGAGCAATATTTGTACGAAATTTAAAGTTCCTAGGTGGTATGGTTTAGAAACTGTGATCAGTCAAAACTACCCCTAAACCCCAAAACTACCCCTAAAAACTTGAATATCAAAATAAAATTTCTTTAGTTTTCCTATTTACATCACAAAGTATACACATGCCAAATTTCATCTCTCTAGTTTCAAGGGAAGTGGGAGAATTAGTGATGATGTGAGTGAGTGAGGGCTTTGCCTTTTATATGTATAGATTATGTAAAACTATACAAAATTACAAACTGTAAAACAATTATTAATTGTGTGGCGTGAGCTTAAGCCTGGAGACTAAGTATCAATGCATATTATCATAATCATAATCATAATCATAATAGTTGTTACTCTTTATATTTAGTCTTGGCACAGTAATGTTATAAACGTTTTTGGTTCATTTCTTTAGAATTAAATAATTAGTACATTTTGATTTTTTGCTGTTATCGCTTATTATACAGGAGACTTCTACATGCTTTGATGATGACTTTGATCATACAATTTGAACTAATGCAATGATTCACTCACGTCTCTTAAACTTAAAGTCAATTATGAGGTTTTCATTTTTTGAAAAATAGTTCTATATAATGCAAACTCAAATTACATAAGTTGACAATACATTCTTTTGTTTTATTCCTATTTTAATTACAGGTAAACTCAGACAAAATATATGTTTGTTGTATTGTGCAAAAAGGCACTTGCAGCAGTGTTTATAGAACAGATCTTTATATTTTTTATTAAAGAAAATGGAAGTCCATTATTAGACATCTTATAAGACGATAAAAAAAAACTGTTCTTTTAAGGCGATGCTTTATCTGAATATTATATTTAAACTACAATTGCCACAGAACAGACTTTTAGGAAATCTAACACAACCTTATGCGAGAATGGATAATTGGTAATAATTTGTAAATATATTTAAGAAGCGTTTTCCAACGTAGCAAAGTTATTAAAATACGCTAGGTAGAACTTTTGAAACACGCATTAAAAAATATATAAATTTATCCTGTATATTGCTAATTGTTTTGTCATCATAACGTTCACAAATCGTTTTATTTGTTACCAAAATCAGGAATGCATTTCTGCTTTCATGCCTGTGGTGGTGCTTAATTAAAGGATTGTAATAATATACTGTTTTTAAGTTGGTTCCCATATTAATAAATGTAAATACAATAAAAAAACATAACGTGATGGTTTAGTTAGACTTGACTTAGATATTAGTTTCGTTGACAGATTCGTTGAGCCACTGAATCTGCCAATTTTGTTCCCTCTGATTGGCTGCAAGATTTCTGCTATTCAATTGGATTAAGGGAAAATTATTTTAAAGAAGTTAGAAAAAGTAAATTCAAAAGAACCTTTGTTGTTTGGAGACTAGTCGATTTAAATGAGCTCAAAATAGAGTTATTTGATAGAATTTGTTAGCAAAATAGCATTACTAAGCCAGATTACCAAACTTGTAAGAACTATATTAATAAAATATTAATTGTATTTTACTTAATTTACATATTCTATTTCAGTAACATGTAATATGGTTAAGTTTCTTGAAACAAAAAACCCGTATGGTTATTAATAAATAATGTAAATGTAACGTTCAATTTTCAATAAGAGGTTGTAACCACAATGGGTATTACAACTAATATTGCCTTATAATAGTATGTTAGGCTTAACCTAATTCATTAATGTATATATTATTTTATTATACAAAAAACCTTTAACGACAAGTTATTCAAAACAAACTATTTCTTAAATTAGGCTATTCCCATTCATATATTACACTGTCTTTAATATTATTTATTTATTAACTGAAAATAGATTTAAATAAGTAGAATACAATAATGTATTAATATAATATTCACAATATTGTTGTAGCCTAAATATAACTAACAAAGATAAATCATCAGACAGCTAAAGAAACAAAAGTACATGAACAAATAATTAGAAATTGAGTGTGTTGTAATTTTACCAACAAAAAAAGTAAACTAGTAATCAGTAGATGAAACTACACATGCGCAGATGACTTCCATTTTTAGTGCATCTTAAGTTGTCTTCATCATCAGTAATGTCTTTTAATGAGACTTAAAATTCAGTTGGGCTCTTGTATATTTATTCTTCTATAGCCTACGGCTGAAATAAAACTGCAATGGTGATTCGAATCAGCTGTATGTTATTTTATGTAACTAATTATGGTAATGAATAGAAATATAATATATTTATATTTATTACCATAATTAGTTATGATGTTTTATTATGATGTTTAGGTCAAGGTTATACTGTACGTTTTTTAAACATTTTATGTAAACTTTACTAACTCTGTTTGACTTTGGCAAATCTATATACCCAGAGCCCTTTTAAATAGGCAATTGAACCGTTAATTTGAGCCTGCAGTTCTAATTATTTGGGGTGACAACAGTCTTGCTTGATTGATGTATATTGTTAGAGACCTGTGTATTAATATATTATTAATTAACGCCATCAAAGAATCATTAGTCTACTAGAAATAACACTTATGAACTTAATTATGAGCAATAAACCGACATTGTATCCAACGTTACGTAGGTTTTCGCTAGCTAAATGATTATATCCCAAATACCTCGGTACTTGTAAGAAATACACTGCTAACGATGTTATGGTCCCTTGCAAAGCGTAGGAGTTTAATGAATAGCTTCCTAATTGTAGGTTGCATGTGACTCGCAGAACCAATATCCTCTCCTGAAAGAGATGTGCCGTATATCCTTACTTTAAAATAACTTGAGTAAAAATGCTAATGAATAAATGTTGACGTGATGTTAAAGTATAAATATATCATAAAATATGTATTCATCAGAAATGTCTCGAAATGTGACCTTTTTAACGTTTCTTTCAATAATGTAATTTCTTTACATAATATACTTCCAAATTCATTTGAAATAATATTTTATGTGACATTAAATACATTATTTGTCTAAATATAAGCATTCACATTAATATCATTAAGGTTCATTTTGCACTATGACGCAGTTATCGGAGTTGTTATGAGGCATAAATGCACTATTATAACTGACTAATTAACATCAACTAATGAAATACTAGGGGAGACCCCTGCGTGCTCCGCACGCCAACCCCCCAACTCCCTGTTGGAACCCGGTGTGCGCCGTTGGAACCCATTGTGTAGTCAGCAATGCTCAGGTCTACACTTTAATAATAACCTAACCTAAAAATTAGAAATACTAATAATTGATTTAAAATTTGAAACAAACTTTTAATGGAAATATTAGAGACTACAGCTGATTACTGAATCAATAATAAACATTATTTATTTATTTTGGTTCAGTCTAGGCCTAACTGAAAATATATAGATAGTTGTTGATACTCAGCGGATACAGCTCCATTCGTTGTGAGTGGAGCGCTAGGCAGATGGTGCGAAACATGTATAAAATGTTCTTTTTAAAAATGCTATTTCCTTTAAAACTATGTATTTGACTCTACTAACAATCGCTTTCGATTTATTTTACATAAACAACGCTTTGCATGTTCCTTGCCCTACCAACACTTCCCTAGATGCGCAGCTGTGGCGTTTTACCCTCAAAACACTTTTTTCCAGATTGTAAGTCCTATGTGTGCAAACTTGGTTGAAATTTGGTCATGCGTTCCAGCTATAATCATTCATACTCACAAATTTGTTTGTTTGTTTTATTATATTATCCTAACCTAAAAAGACTGCACTTTGTGAAGAATAAAATATGGAATGATTCTAAATTTTCTAAGTTAGTTGTTACGACAGTGAACGTAATTGCATTCAGGAAACGAGAGTCGGTTCGGTATAGGCCTACTCTTAAACAGTGTTAAGTTTTTTAACCGCATCAGCTGTTTATGAATGCTATGTTAAAAAATATTTTAAAATTAAAATAAATAAGCCTATTTCGCAGAAATAGTTTTTGCTTTTATTGTGTTAACCTAACCTAAAAAGAGTTGGATACGACGAATAATTGTGTTATTTACAAATTCAAAATTTGGTAAGTTCGTTTCTAACGTAATAGCCTAAATGTAAATTCATTCAAGAAAAGTGAATAGTCCTGTCCTAAAATTGAGTTTAAAGCGAACCCTACACGATCAGTAATACTGCCATTACCCTATGACATTAATGACATAGTATGAAATTAATACTGATCGGGTAAGGGAGACAAAACTGGGATGATACCTGGTAATGACGAGACATTGTCATTAGTAATTAACTGTAGCTCTATTATCTGTTATACCAACGCCACGGTTATTTAAACTTTGTTTGAACAATATTAGTCCTACAAGATATTACAATTTTTGACTTTGGTTTATATTATATTTTATAAATATAGTTGCATATAATTCTCTAAATTGTATTTAATTATTATGGTAATTGTTCTACTAAACTGTAAGTTAGCATCAGAAATCAATAGTAAATAACTACCGGATATTAATATAATTTCAATGTATGGATTATAATTAAATAACATTAACAAATTAAATACTATTATAATATGCGAACACATAAAAAATACAACTAGAAAAAATTGCCCCCATTAAACGATACAATAGTAGATAGTTATTTTGAAATCTATTATGGCCGGAAAAACTCATAGGTTTTTTTAGATTTTAATACGTTTCCATTATTGCAACTTATGAGGCATTTTATCTTGCCTTTAAATGTGGAAAATTATCTTAAAATTGTAAGAAGGTGCTAGTAAAGTTCATAAATAGCTAAACTTTATTCATTAGAAATTACATAATTAGTTTAAGCAAATGGTTAATTTTTCTAGCACATACTCTGTAGGATATGTTAGAAAATAAAAATAGCTTATGGTGTCCATGAATTAAAACCTTTAAATTATTTAAGCATAAGCATATCCTTACTTTTTATTCATCAGTGCTGAAGTTTTTTTAGTGAAGGACTGAACAAAAATCCAATGTTATTTTTCATTTCGTTTTAAACTATCCACCCTAATGGAGTAGTAGTTTAGTGTATTCAAACTTTGCTTTGAAACTATAATGTAAAAAGTATCGCAACTTAGATAAGAATTATTCAAACATTACTCATATTACATTTTAACTTGTGTAAATGATATCAATGATCAAATAAATATTGTACACACCACTTAACACCAGTTATATTGAGATTGTAATGGTTCTTCGAAGTTTTATGTTTACCAGTTTTGACATCGGGTTTGGGAATACATAAGTCTCTCCGGCCGGCGTCGTAAATTCTCAACTTTACCCCACTTCCTTTTCATTTCCCTCTTATATTTTAATGACAATCGGAACATTCTGTTAGAGGCTACGACCTAGATGTGTAAACCATAGGATGTGTCCATACTCAAAGATGTATTCCTTCAAACAAATTGATGCAATCAGATATTTAACAATAGAACCTAAATCATTTCGTTTCCAGCAAACCATCATTTTATATTTGTTGAATACAAAAATCTAAACGTTTGAAGTATTTAGGGTATGTTTTCTTTAAATGTAAAGCAAGATAAATAAATGTTGCAAACAGTTTCCTCTTAGTAATGGCAAAGTAACCACGTGGTTTACTTTAACTTCCCTGGAGTCCGATAGCTGTGAAACCAGTTAAGTTCGTATTGATCTACTCTGATGTTTAACCCGTTGGAGTTGCAAATTGTGTACTTATACTTTTCCTAAAGTTTAGTTGAAAGTTCAGTTTATTTACATTTGTATATACCAAGAGTATCATTACAGAATAAACAACTTACATAAATATTGAATAATTCATATGTTTACGAAAATAAAATTCATTATCCGTATTAATTATTGACTTAATTATTAATTATTAATTTATTATTTAAATTTGAATAACTTTTCTTAAGATACAGGTTTCTTTAAACAACGCGTTTACATTATTTAAAGTGAAGACCTACATTCCTGCTGCTTATAAGATTAAAACGCCAAGAGTTAACCTAAAATACCGTTTGCATTAAAAAAAAAAAGTAATAATACTTACCTTAATCATATAAAACTAAACATGCAGCTATTTAACAAGAATAAATTAAAAATGGATAAGACAAGTTAAAAGAAAGTAATATGATCTTCCTGTAAAAATTACAAATTATTAAGATATTTTCATAATAGTTTTGTATTTACTTATCACTTAAAGCTCCACATTTTAAGCACAGAAAATATTGATAAATATAAATATATTTGTATAGTAACTGTTTCCCTTTGTAATACACTGTATACAAATTTTTGGGTATAACTCTTAAAATGAAAATTATGTTATTACAAAATTAATTTAAATAATATTGTCCGTTTCTTAAATGCTTAGATGGATTTCCTGATCAAAAATATATAAACATTATTCTAATAACCGTAATAGTATTTCAGAAAAAATGTACCTGATGTAATGTTACTTAGCAGCTGGAATACAGGATTATACTATACTTTCTTTTTAAAACAAAATATAAATCGTTACGATAATATTCTCTGAAGTTTGATAACGACAAATATCCGAAGTTTACAACGTGTACACAAACACAACATAAAATATTTTAATAATTGTTTGAACTTTTAACTTGTAATGTATTTTTTGCAGTGGCCTAACATAGTAAGAATGTTTAGTGAGTGTAAATAAATAAATAAATGTTTTATTTACGCCTAGCGAGTTTAGCTGGAGTAAGGATATGTTTGATATCCTATGTTTGATATGGTATTGCGAGGAACATCAAATATCTTTAATCGGTCTATCAAGTGGAACTTCAAAATAGACCAGCTGTTTTGAACTATTATTATTGTTTTTTGTTTATTTTTAGTGATTCATTACTCCTATACTTTTAGTTGGTTAAACTAAGCCTATGGGAAGCTTCATATAGCGCACTAAACTCGAACCAACGCAACCTGTATTATAGGATCCAAATGTAGCATACTGGACGAGCGAATTTAGAATCTTTGTTCTGCTAACTGGTCTTAAACTGAACAACTATTTAAATCGGAAATAATTTTTAATTTAGATTATATTATAGATTTTTTTAAATAATGGTGTCTTTAAATTACCACGAAGTACAATGAATTTTTTGGTAAAGCAAAATTAATAGTGAGAAATATTTACCAAACAAATAGAAACTCATTTAAAATAAAATGTATATTAATTTTATGGTTTGTAGGACACAAAATAGTATGCGTTAAATGAAAATGTGCTAATAGTTTATTTTAAAGAAATTATTCAACTTGTTTTAGGTGCCGATATATTATTTACTCGCCAAAAATAGTGTCACCACGGTAAAAGATTATGCAACCAACCCTGTTAACCGACATTTGCAAGTCCACCAAATGTGTCCAGGAAGACATAATAATAAATCGTAATTTGAGTAAGGACATATTTACGTAAAGTTGATTTTGAAGTATGTAACCACTTTATATTGCTCAACAGGGAACTAATTGAAGACAGAAACTGAAACAGATGTACATAATTCAAAAGTTACTTTTTAAAAGTAAATACTCAAATGTTTTAAATTTGTATATGCAATCTATTTTCCGCAAAAAAAAAAAATCTGTATTGTTTTAAATATGAGAAGAACGTGTCAGTAATACTTTTGTGAGCAATTTGACAAGAAACAATAGTGAATAAATTCCTCGATACATTTCTCCGTTTTTTTGTCAACAAACCATCAAAGTTTTAATAACGAAAAATGTGGTTGAATGTATTTAAACCATGTTGAAATTATGTGATAATAAACTTAAGAGTATCAAAACATGTTTCTGTGACAAAGTTCTTGTCTAATTAATTATTCTTTGAAATATTTGCTTCTTACTTGACAAAATTAAAAGTGTATTAACTACTGTTAACATTTACAGATCAGATGTATACACTTGTCGTTCATATTCATGCATTTAAAAAGTACTGTTAATTAGATATTACAAACATTTTTAAACAGTTCATGCGATCTTTTACAGAAATAATTCAATGATCTTTATGTGAAAGTTCAATGTAGAAATAAACACGATGTATAAAAGTAAACTAGGAACAACAGGCACGTGATATTGAACTAATGGTGGCAGAATCATAAACTAGAATAAGTCACACAATTTTACCAGTGAAAAGAAACATAGCCATATTATGTCATTTAGCAAGTACAGCTTTTGAAACTACGGAACAGTGTATTAATTAGAAACAAATAGGTTATAATTAAAAATACTACGAAAAAACCAGACACCACAATCACAAGTGATAACAATGTGTCAAGTGGGCCTACATAGCGAGAATACTGCCCACTCTTGTCAGATGAAACCCGTTTCTTATAGAAGTTTTGATTTTTATGTCTTTGATAACTATAATGATACACCTTTAAAACAAAACTAACTGAAATTATAATAACTTAATTAGCACGTTCTTGCGTCAGAGAAACTATGACAATGTTATTGGATTACAAATAAAACTAATAGATTACACAAAATTTGGCCTTGCAGTAGTTATTTATCACTTTATGACACAGAAATGAATCAAGCTCGAACACAACACTACAACATTACCCCTTTCATTTATCTCTTCTGCTAAGCATGACGTAACGGATTAAGGGGAAAGTTTCAGCATCAGAATACATCAATAAATCATGTATGCCTTAACAAACTGTAAAACCATTTAATGATCACAACGATTTATAATCTCAAATATGTTTATTTATATACGAGAAAAAGGTCGTACATTTTGTTGTTGTACATTAATTGTTTTACATTTTATACAATAAACGGTAAAAAGCAAGATTTATTATAGGCCTCTTACTATTTTTCAAATTAATCCGGCTTATTTTTTATTACTTTATTTTAAATTAGTAACAATTATTCATTTCACTGTCCCATTTTAGTCTGCTATCATGAACACGTATAAACAGTAAAATAATAAAATAAATCTAATGTTTTAATACATATCACAAGCAAAGCAGAACGAAGTCACAAAGTCGTTACTTATAAATAAAAATGATTTATTATAAGTAAAATTCTCTTTTTTTAAGTCATAAATTAATTATTTTAAAAACAATATAAAAATATTTTAGTGTCTGAAGCATCGCAAGAAGTCTCATATTCATGAGGTTGAGTAATGAAAAAAAGAAGAAAATATACAGTCTGAAAGAATGAAAACAGACAGTAAAGTTCGTTGGAATTTTATTAAAACTAAAACTTTGTAGTTTTTTAATTACAGTATTCTAGTATTTAATAACGATTTCTACTTTGGTTTTAGAGCATGCAGACCTGACTCTGAGAAATTTCATTACTTCACTGTAGCGGGATAGCTGTACAGCCCGGCAAAGTTAGGGATTCTTAGTTCTGTTATAAGGGAAACATAATTAGGATTTTATTTATTGCGGTTGATTTACATTAAATATTAACTGTGGATTATTCAATAATTAAGTTCATTATGTTAAAGTACTTTCTGTTTGTCATTAAATCTCTTGATTTCTTTGTTTACAGCGCAACGATTTCGCCAATCAACTCGTCTTCCTCAAACAAGGAATACTGACAGACTTTCACAAACACTGTAGTTTTATTATGTTTATTTCTCATTAGTTTAAATAGCAAAATATGTTCTATATACTAAGAGTGTTTATATACTAAGATTGGAAGTTTACTGTGTTTAAAATAAACAATACATACGACATATATTTACTTTTAACGGTAAATAAACATAACCTTTATTTATATACTATTGTTTACGAGGTAAGTAAGGCATAGTGAAGTAATTGTGTTAAATATTTGTTAATTACAATATTTATCCAATAATATTATATATTTTTCTTAGTTCAATCGTTCAAATTTATCTTGGTGGCGGAAGTATCCGACTTGACACGACTGATTCCGAACAGTAACTAGATAATAAGAGACTCCACCACGACCCAATTAGTGTGGACATTTAGTTACATTTGTAGAAAGCTATTTATAAAACAAAGCGAGAACATTCCAAACTACTTTCATCTTCAAATCGTGATTGTTGCGCAAAGTAAACAATGTTAAATTATATAAAAAATCAATAGTGGAGAAATTATTTTTGTATTTATCTTCAGTTCAGCATACGAAACCCTTTTAAAGACATATACTAGTAAAAATAGTAAATAGGCTTAGGAGGACACGGATAGACATATATGTCGAAGATATAAAACATCTACAGATGTCCTAATCACATAGTGGTTCAACAAGTTTTTACATAAGTAATGTGGTTGACATTAGCACAAATAAATCTTCACTTTAGTCATTTCTATTCCTCTGCTATATTTAATGAATATTTTTCTTAGATTTTTTCACTTCGTATTAATTTAAACTTATACTTTGAAAATTACTTATACTTTACAGGTTCTATTTACTTTTAGGTTAGTTTTTATTTGTATTTCTGTTATATGTAATCACAGATGTGTATATAAAATTAATCTACGGCATTTGTTTAATGTTCTTAATATCTGTACTTTATTAAAATAACAAAAAATATACCTAAAACTAATAACCTTGTTTTAATTTAAAACTTAGTTTTAATTACAGAATACACAATTAATTAGTAATAGGTAACCGTAAACTTTTTATTTGTCGGAATAAAACACCCATTAAAAACTGTAGCAGTAAAACAAAAAAATTTAAATTCCAAAGTAAGAAGTACATTTATTAGTTAGATTTTATTTGGTTGTTAAGAAATTGAATGAGATTTTCTTATTGCACTGACCCTATAAAATAGAAATGGTGTTTTATTAAATGTATAAACGAACTGACGTGTGTAAATTTGTAAATATGTTTTGTTCAAATGTTATAAATATTACTTAGAACTGCGATGAAGTCAGATCCACTCAATAGGCGTGGCTAGTAGACATATTAAAAATGAGGAACAGGATGTTTATAGAATTACCAAGAAAGGGATATAAACTTCGCACGCTATGAACTTATGGATGGTGGAGGGATACTCTCTATCTACAAACATAAATTGTAACATTTATTTGTAATAATGTTGCAGAAACAATCATAATCCACACTAATACGTTAAATAATAGTAAATGTATACATAATTAGGTTTATGATATAACTGAAATAATTATAATGGATAAATGAACCAGCATGACTTAGACGTTTTCATAAACACAAAAATAACCTACAAATCTAAAACACAAATTATTGTTTGAAAGTATAAAAACAGCTGAAAATATAAGTAAAGCGTAAACACCTAATGAAGATCTTTAATCAGCTGATTTGTGCATTTTAAATTGACAAAATTATTATTATTTTACTTTCTCCACCCTATACGTAGTATATGGAGAAAGTATTGTTTTCGTAAAAATGTTCGAATTTGAATTTTCAGTTGAATTATCTGTTTTGGTGCTCCCAGAACCCCAAAAAATTGTTTAGTGCAATTATCTGTGTTGGTGCTCCCTGAACCCAAAAATATTTATAATGGAATTTTTTGTTTTGGTGCTCCCTGAACCCAAAAAAGTGTTTTTAGAGTGGTGTCTGTCTGTCAGTCTGTCTGTATGTATACACGACCAGAGAGGACACTATTGGTCCGATTTTCATGAAATTTGGTATGTATGTACTAAACCCTAATATCTCCAGGCGTTTTTTCATTTTTTTGAATTTTTAATTTTTAAGGGTAATTTAAACCTAAAAACCCATAAAAAACGACAAAAATGCAAACTTCTCAAAAACGGCTCTAACGATTTTGATAAAATGTTCAGTATTTATAGTGCTTAAGATGCTAAACAAAATGACACCACCCGCTTTTATCAAAACTTCGGCGTTTTATAATCATGGGGAAATGTTTAAAAATAAACAAGTTTGTGTTGTCAATCTAGCATCGCGGCAGCGGCCGCACGGGGTAGCACCACGGTAGCGAGCACTTCCAGTAATTCAAAGGTCGCGCGATCGAATCCCGCCTGGGACAATCATTTTTTTATACGATTGACGTAGGTAGAATATTATTTTTTTTTGTTTTGTTCTAAAAAGTTGTAAATAAAATGATTAAAAACAATATTATTTTGACTACAGTAAGTTCGGAGAAAGTTTGTGTCAGTTAACTGATACCGTTTATTTTATATATTAACTTCGCCACTAACCCTGGCCGCCACCCATGACGTAGCCAATCAGAGATCAAAATAGAAACGACCATAACCAATAATTCGAATGTAATTTCACTAATAATTTTTAAATATTATACAATAATCAAAATGTAAAATAAATTTTGATATTATCAACAACAGGTAGCTGTAAAGGCACTTTTTCCATTTAACTAATCTAAAACTATTATTTATGAAGACTAACTACCAGATTATAAATGGGTTGCAAATAAACGTGTTTTGGTTTATTATATGCCTAAGCTAAATTATGTTATGTTGTTTTTTTTTATAAAATCATCAATTTTATTTATAAAATGTATCATTAGATTTTTAACTTGAATTAATACAGTAAGCACTTTAAGTTGATTTTTGTTTTTATTTGATTTTAGTTTGTTAATCTAACTTAAAAAATCTGTTTTCTGTGAAAAAGAATAAAATGATTCTAAAAAGACTAAGTTGGTTGTTGTTTTAATTGTAAACAAACGTGTGTGACTAAGCGTTTGACCCAACAACAGTTTTGTATAACTTTCTCTATTATCATGTTTCAAATACAAATTTTGCTAAATCCTTTTTTAGTTTGCGTCTATGCCACCATAATATTATATCTTTACATTTTCGTATTTGTATCTTAAGTAGTTTTAGGTCCACATTGATTCTATGAAATTTAATCACGATAAATCTTCTTACATAATATAGACATATTACTTTCTTTTGCAGTACTTGTAAATTCCAATATAATTTATACATATAACACACAGTCAGTAAGTGCACAGTTGTCAAGCAATTTTCCTTACCAGTTTAAATTCTATTTATTATTTTCCTAAACACGAAATGGTAAACATGTGTTTAGGAGCTATTTTCACAGATGAACAGATGAAACGTGAATGTTTTCAATATCGTTTTCACTACCTAATCGTTTTCACTTACAACTTATTTTAAATACAATAAAAATCTACTTTCAACGAAGTAAAACTTTAATTTAGCAGTTTAAACTAAGTTCCGGGACATAAAATAATTTACGGCTGTTTTTATGACTGAGTTTAATTTACTGTCGAAGCCGGAAAGTTGTGTAGTAACTTTAGTGCTAAATAAATCATTTGAAATTACTTCGAGTAATTTGATTTATTATTAGGAACTAGAATAAGGGAAATTTATTCCAAAAATCAATACAGATTTGATTGAAAATGTTTGATATGTCGTCTGTCAGAAATTCAATTCAATGTGACATGTTAATTTTTTAAATATTTTGGTTATTGTAACGATTGATACCATTACATAA